>JAYESA010000011.1:30749579-31037079 GCA_036927795.1 Iris macrosiphon
GTATGCTGTTGTGGAAGCTAACATCCACTCTTTCCCATGACAATCGTGTGAGGGCATTCAACATCTTCTCTGCAATATACAAAACAAAGAAGAAGAAATCACAACTATCTTCCCTTCTTTTTATGACAAAGAATGAGGATTATATGCAGCACTTAAACAGAATAAACAAAGAATGAGGATTACATGCAGCCGTTAAGAAATACTATAATTAGAGAGAGTACACGGCAAGATATTCATGTGATGCTATCTGATTGTCAATTGTATTTTTTTTCTCACCGAGTGTATGAGACAGTCTCCACCATATATTACCTAGGAAGCACAAAGCCCCCAAAATTTGGTGTTGCATCCATGTCATGTACCCAGACACCCCAAAATACCACTAGGACACACCAAAATCAATGTTGTAATGTATTCATGTCTCTACAACATAGTATATTATAGATATTTAGAGAAACGTCCAAGTAATTGAGAAGGAAAAGGAACTTGCACATCCCACCATTACTTTAATGATTACTAGAGACAAAAACCTTCATTTGTGAAGAAGCAGAGTAGCTTCTAATCAATAGAACCACCTGCTCAGTCGCATGCACAGTTAGGTAGTGCCACTGCCAGTGCCAACAGAAACGATACTTGCCACTGAATTAATGAACTAATAAAACAACAACAAAACCTGTATCAAAATTTTTTTTGGGCTCAGCTGTTTGATTCCTTTTCTTCCATTCAGCACTGAACTATTAATAATGCTTTCCATAAATTGAGCATCCTGTTGTCCCTAACTTGGTTTCAGATTGATAAGTTTCCTATGAAGATGTCAATGTTTCATTTGTTAAATATACAACATTGCATAACCTTCCAAATTCAGTTGACGTCTTTGATGACTTCCAAGATCTGTTTGCCACAAATTGATCAACAGTTTCCTGCTTTTACATACAAACAATTCGTTGTAAACCAAATTAACTCTAGCGTATTTACTGTACTTCTACTATATACATGTCTATTAGAAAAATTTGTCCAAAGAAGATAATTGAACATCTATTGGGTAACAGATCCCCTCTATCAATGTAGTAAACTAGACGTAACCCGGGACTCATGGTCATCAAGGGCAACCTTGGTGAAATATGATATTGATGTTCTAAAGGGAGGAAGGGTCAAGTTGTACACAGCCTTACCCCATATATGATATATGTGGAGAGGCTGTTTCAATGACTCAAACCTGTATCCTCATGGATGCAAGCAGCAACCCTTACCGTCACTTGGCACGATGCCCTTATTGATGTTCTCAGTGAGATGATATTAAAGAAGCATCAATCTCTTGCATTATTTTCTGCCATGTATTTAACTATTTATATCAATGATAATCACCTCGATAAATTTTTTAACTGATATCATTCTTTACTGTATCATGATTCAAATACTTGAGAGCGTGCGACTAAGCAAAAGTTAATGAGGTTGACAATCCATTTTTTAAGTATGATTATGACATAAACCAAAAAATTGATACTGCACAAATATAAATCATAGAACAATAAAAATAACCTGCTTAAAATGGATTGATCACATTAGGACAAATAAGTTATTGACAACCATTACTTACCCTCTAACATATCACAATTGTCGGCTTCAAGTGACACATTCACAGATTTTTCAGCTCCCTCTGAAAACTCTTCATATACAACATGCGGGTATTTCCCACTTAGAGATCCCTCCCACTTAATGAAAAAAAAGGAGTTAGTTAATAAGAACTGAGATGAAGATAAACTGGTCAAAGAGTCATGGACAAGAATTTAGACAACAATCAGAATTTATGGACCACAACAGATTTAGTTAAGACAAACAAAAGAGGCAAAGATTACCTTTGGCAGTTCAGAGTTGCGTCTGATTGAGGAAGTTCTCCAACCCACAATATCTTATGGCTAATTAGTTTTGAAAACATTTTTGCTGCTGAGATTACTTGTATATATCATAACAATCTAGTGCAAATATACGATCAAGCATCAAAACCCTTAAAATAACACCAAAGGATACGATCGTATCCAACATTTGAGTATGCCACTCGGCGTTTGAATGCTTTCAGTGCAGACCTACATCAGTGAATTTTAGTATCAGATGATGTCTAAGATAGTACACATCATAGACTTCAGCAGGACAATAAAAATAGGCAAAAGATAACGCTCACATGAAATGAAGTTCACCGCAATCCTCCACCATCTGCAGAAGCAAAGGAGGTTTTCCTTGATCAACATCAGCAAGAAAAAGTTGTGTGCCCGTTCTCCCAAAGATCCAGTGACTAACATAAGAAGCAACTTTCTCAATAGCAGGGACACCAAAAAGAAATGGAACCTGCACTAGGGAGATGGTCTAAATCTGATCTAGAAGCCACAAAAGATAAATACAAAAACCTCAGATATCTACAATAAAGCATCGCAAGAGTGATGCAAATATTATTGCCTAGTTGATCAAGCTAGCCGTTAATGAACAATGATGTACATCGTCAGTGGACATCCACAACACTGATGAGACCGCAGTTATCCTAATCCACTCCAACACGCGAATATGAATCCCCATGCCCCCAGTCAAACCAACACCCCCCCCCCCCCCCCCCCCCCACACCCACCCCCAAACCCCCAACATACCCTCCCTCTAACCACCACAACAAAACATACCCTCCCTCTAACCACCACACTAAGGGCTTGTTTGGATGCTTGTAACTCCTCGAAAGTGTGAAAGTGTCACTTTCAACATGTTGTAATGCATTGCACTTGCACCATGTGTCACTTTCCAAAATATGTTTGAATACATAGTCTTTTTGTCTCCAGGAAGTGAGGATATCAAACCCATTTTGTTTGGATGACAACATGAAAGTGTAGGTGAGAATTAAAATTGGGTACTTTCAATGTATGGATGTCACCTCATGGAGGTGATATAATCACCATTTCAAATGGTAGTGTGGTTATCACTCAAATAGTTATATTACACTCTTGAAACATAAACAAGAATCAAACCACTATCAATGGACTTGCAATGGCTAGCCAAACACTTTCAATAGACTAGCAAGACTGCGGGAACTCCGAGCAGCAACCCCCCACCTCCACCAATTTGCTTTCCCTTTCTGTTGCAACTCAGAAATGAAGAATATAAGGGAGGCATGTACTCTATTATGTCAGAATCAAATCACTTTCAATGGACTTGCAATGACTAGCCAAACATTAAAACTATCTTCTCTTGGGGGCAGATGCAGAGAAAGTGGCACTTTCAATGCACTTGTAACAACCCAAACAGGCCCTTAACATTGAAACCAGCACCCCTTCTGAAAGTCATGTTGTAGTTAATATAGTAATATAAATTATCCACCCAAGGGCACAAGGCTCTTCATGCTAAAACTGCCCATAACGAGAATGACATTTAAATAAACTAAACCATTATAACACTTATTTTCTTCATTTTATATACAAAATTGTATCAAACTACAGCTCCCTTGTTGGCACATGTAGTGTTTGGTCCAAATGAAATCCTATGTACGAATTTGCAGAACCTTGAAGCAGGAAAAAAAGATGTAGATATATAATCACGAAAGTAAGATTTTGAGCAAATAATAATGATGAATGCAAAAGATTTTGAGCAAATAATAATGATGAATGCAATTTCTTCTTCTGATTATTTATTAATGCAGGTTGGAAAGAAAAATTATCTCGAGTATTCCCACCCGTCCGCACCGTGCTGCAACCCCTTCCTCCTTCCTAAATCCTAGTCGTCGTTCCCCCTGCCCCTCCCCCTCTACCCCATGCAGATATGAGGCCCCTTGCTGGCCACGAGAGATTGATAGGGGCAGCGGCAGTCAACCTTGAACGCGTGCCTGGGTCACGACAGTTGTTCGTGCGCTGATCAGGGGCCACAGAAACCCCTGCAAGCACATGACTTCACAGTTTAGGGACGATGGAGGAAGATTCCTTTTGTTCAAGATATAATGGTCATTATCCTTGCGCGTGACACTGCTAAGCCCAACTGTAGACTAACAGAGGGTAGCAAACTGCAACTACTTAAGAAGCTTATGGTAGTCAACATAAAAAAGAAAAAGTTAAGAGGGAGCAAAGTAATTATACGTTGGTGGTATTCAAATGTAAATAGTTTCACTTTTGAAAGTATATAACAGTTTAAATTCATCACCATTTTCGTGTTGCTGCTAGTGTACTTTTAGATTAACGAATTATATAATTCTGTAGTAAAGCTTTGATTATCCCCTCGAAGGATAATCCAAGATTTCCAAAGTGACAACTTGACCTAGCTTGTTGCATGTGAAGTTTAAATTATACACAGAAATGTCACTTCCAGAGTGCAGTGGGAGCTACATACTGTATGCATAACACATCAAAGTCAGTACATTTCAATAATATATTTCTTCACATAAAGCATATACAGACCTAGGCAAGAGAACACAAGGAGAAATAATAACCTGTCCATTTCCCCTAGAACCAAGATGAGGTGAAGCAATAGTGATAAAATTCATAGCTTCAAGACCAAAGATGGTTCCTTCAGAATTGTCATCACTGGCACCACCAAAAGGGTCCTCTGTTTTTTGTCTAGGAGCTCTGTAAAGCCTTCCAATCGCATATCTAGCAACCAATCCTCCCACAGAATGTGCAACGAAAGAAATTCTTTGAAGTTTTGGTCTTCTACTGACTACTTCAGTTACCTGATTTGATGGAGAACAAAGATAGTTGTGCTCTCTTTCCAAACGATTCAAATAAATGTTTAAGAAACTCAGAATAAGTTTCTCTGACTTGAGTTCCATATTGAGAAATTTAACTATTGATTTCGCTGTAAAAGAAAGTAGTATCTGTAGTCTGAAGAACAAACTAACCTCTTCTGTTAATCGTTCACCCATAACTTCAATACCATCTAATGTAAGTTTATACATGTTGCGCTCACTACCTACAAAAAAGGCATACAAAATTGGCTAATAATTTAAAAGATAAGTAATCTTAACAAAAATTACATAAAATTAAGACCAATACATATTGATCTAAAGGAACTGGCAAAAGACTATTTAGCTTAACAAAAAATTTCTTACCAACTATAGAGTAAGTTCAATTCAGTTGCAGCAAAATCTGACTAGTAAATTAATGAGCATAGACAAGAAACTGTGACTCTAAAAGCATAAGCTATTTGAAAGGATAAAATATTTAAATCATGGTTTTCCTTCTATAATTGTTCCAACTCAAAAGGATAAGAGAAAAAAATGTTGTTGCTACCACCGTGCAAATGTTGATGAGAAAACATCTTATGTGCACCCAACACACTGCATTGCATATCCTATGATCTATCACTGTTAGTTAGGAACATGATTTAAAAGTATTCATGATGTAATACATGTTTTAATTAACTCTAATTTATGTCTCTACGTTGTGCAGGTTATGGAAATCAACAAAATGAACGAGAATCAATGACAAGTTATAAAGAACGACTAATTAAGCAGAAGACTTAAAGTTCAATGTTGGGATCTCAATGGCTTTTTAAGAAGAAGCACAATCATATTGCAAATCTTGTATTCATGATTCATTAGAAAATTAATGTCTAATGTAATAAGTTCTACTTAATTTTAGTTCCAAATTTAATATTCAGTTCTTTAGCAAATATAATGTCCTTTAACAAGCATATTCGTTACAATCAAAGCAGGATGCCAGCCATGAATGATTGAAAATATTAAAGAGAATCTTTTATCCTAACAGTGATAATTTCGCAAATATTAGAGAAGTTGGAATGGTGCACCTGGATCTTTAAATAGGAAGGAGGATGTTGGTTGACGGATCTACGATCGACGGTAGACGGACGAAGGGGGGCGGACGGACTGGCGACGGACGGCCTGACGGCGTGCTGCCTGGCGACGGACGTCCTAACGGCGGAAGCCCTGTTGCACCAAGGGAGAAAGACGGACGACCGGGACGGGACGGAAGGTAGGACAGCGGGGAGCTGCTGGTACCGCCTGAATCGGATGGCAGACAGCTTGGCGGTGAGGTTGGGGAGAGAAGGAGGTCGAGGATGCTCGACGAACGACCACCATAGGGTTTCACAAGCCCAAGGAGGAAGGGGAGAGGGGGAGATTATGTTTCACACTCTAATCTCAAAAAAAAGTAGATCGCAAGATTATTTTTTTTCTCACAATATTTCATTTATTATTTGATCCTTTCATATGAAAAGAACAAGCATATATATATGCATACAAAAGAGCAAACTGCTAGTCTACAGGCAATGTAGGACTAAAGATGTGAATAAAAAAAAAAAAACTCTCCACAAGTAATGTGGGACTAAAATAAACCTACTAAAATGTCAACTCAACCTCAAAACCACATGAGCAACGATGGGTCTTTTCCGAAATATTCCTACGCCCGTACACGTGTCAAAAATTTTGTGTGCGGTACGATGTCCTCATCATTCTCCCCGAGCAAGGGAGAGCTAGACTATGTCGAAGCTGGGGCTCTACTACTCTCATAGTACTCCAATGCATCTGGATCAAGTCTCTGTAAATCATCTCGGGCTCGCCAAGTGTCCTCGGACTCAGGACGACCTCTCCAACGAACTAAGTACCTGCGAATACCACCGCTGCTAGTAGAAATAGTTTGATCATCAATAATATTTTCAATATCATGTATTGCAATGGGTTGTATTTCTGGCAGTGGAGGTAAAGGAGGTCCCTCAAGAATAGGCTCAGGGATAAGGCCATCAACCAGTGGGTTGTTTGGGTTAAAATATAGCATTTATATTCAACTAAGTCCTCAATATTAAATGTAGAACTAAAATTAAACCCTTCTGGAAAGTCGAGGACACAAGCATTATCATTAAAAAAATTCAGAATTATGAATGGACTTGCACTTCGTGCATGCAACTTTTTGACGGTTCCTGGATCCGGAAACCGTTCCGGACGAATTCCGGACCATTATATAATCACCAATTTTGAATTCTTTAAACCTCATTTTTATATCAGGACGTAATTTATAGTTGACATTATTCTGTTCAATTCGCTTACTAATTTTTTTATGCAAATCATGGATGCGAGATGCAAATGCAGATGCTGACTCAGATACTCTGTGAGATGCAGATGTAGGAATTAGGTCTATGGGTTGCCTCGGTTTATATTCATAAACTATCTCAGCTGGACAGACACCGGTAGACCTATTCACAGAGTTATACGCAAATTCAGCAATAGTTAAATGGAGGTCTCAATTTCTTAGATTCTCACCAAATAACGTTCTCAACAGGTTTTTCAAACGTTTATTAACAACTTCAGTTTGACCGTTAGTTTGGGAGGGAAAAGCCGTCGAAAAGTGCAATTTTGTTTTCATTTTGCACCAAAGGGTATTCCAGAAGTAAGTCATAAACCTAACGTCCCTAAATCTTGTCTTTATAGATTGCAAATTGAGGCGAAACAAGGCAACTTTGTTGGACTTGGAGGACAGTCTCGTTGATCCAAAATACCTTATAAGGACTCAGATGTGGAATTGCCATAAGGCTCACCGAAGGCACTGTAAAAGCGAAAATAGCATTAATGCAACTACAACTATCTACAATCATCTTGCAATTCTTATCCTCAATCATTGTAAAAGTGTGAAATATCGAGTCAACGCTAACCTTAGGTTGAGACAAGGTGCACCTAACAACACCTAATGTAAGAGACCCTATGTAACCTAAGACAGCGTTATTTTCTTCCTCAAGGTATTCCACGTCATCAATGTGATAAGCGTACTCCTCACCATCAGGTACCGACTCTTCTTTAACTTGTTCCTCAATCAAATTGATCTTAAAAGGACTGGAACAATTTGCAGCGACATGTCCATATCCTTGACATTTAAAACACTTTACGATTGGACCAATCTTTGAAAAATCATTTTCAATACTCTTACCCTTTGTATCTACCCTAGGTTGGGGTGGGTTAGAAACAGTTCGATTAGGGTATTTATTTGTTGATGATCTTGAAGCTTGATCACAAGAATCGTGATTCCTAAAACTTGGATGTGGCTTAACTTTGTCTAGGTCTTGAACTAGGGCACATGCTCTCTCCAGTGTGTTAATGTCTCATGCGAATAACTCAGTTTTCAAATCAGTTTTAAACCCAGATAGGATTTGTTTAGAAGTCTCACTTTCGATAGTGCTACACCTTACCATAAACTCATTAAATTTTGCTACATACTCTTTAGCCGATATGTTTCTTTGGCATAAGAGGTTCCACTGACCTAACAAACGGGGATAATAGGAGGGAGGGAGGTATTTTCTTTCAATTGTTGTTTCATTTCAGTCCAAGTCCTCACGGACAACTCACCTCTTATTTCTCTCAAGTGTTCTATATTAGACCAATATTGACTAGCTTGGCCAGTCAATCTCATAACAGCAAATTTTAATTTTCTCTTCTCGGTTAAGGTATACCACTTAAAATAGCGTTTCATACCTTTGAGCTAATCCAAAAAGTATTGTGGGTTGAGTTTCCCGTCAAAGGTCGGCACCTCAACTTTAATATTCCTCAAATATTGCTCGTCAGGGTTATATCGTTGTGGTCAATGATTTTTGTTTCGTCGTGGGGAGTGAGAACCCCAATGGTCGTAATCAACTTGATGGTCATACTCATTCCTATGAGGTGTCTGACTACACACTCTTCTGTCATCCCCTATGGGGTACGACTTCGTGCTCTCTCAATTCTGATGAACCTATCATTTGTTTCCTTTTGAAATTCAGTTAAGGCTTCGCGGGTAACCCTACACTTTTGAGCAATGGTACTTATTTGTCTCATTAACACATCTAACTTTCTAACTCGGGGTCCATATTGTCCTTAGCCGATTCGCGTGTCAAATACAAAGGGTTACTTGACTCTCGGGATAATTGACTAGTTTCGTCTAACAAATATGAATGACCAGATCGTGTAGGCATGCACTACTTAAACCTAAATAATTGTTTTCAATGCAAATGGTAAGTTGTTAAAAAAAATGAAATGAAATACTAAACCCTATAATGCAACTCTCTTTTTTAATTAAATGAAATGCAACCCTAGAATGCAAAAAAAAATTTTAATTAGCTCCTAAACTTTTCAGGATTAAGTAAATGGACCTCTACAGTGGCACGAGGCTTACTAATATCATATCACACCACAACGCTTCCTTCAAAGACCTAATGAGCTCCGTCTGATCGGCAACCCCAAGGCACATGCACCAGAAGTCCTTAAGACCAATGTCTAAATAAATTTTAAAGTTTAATGTGATTTTTGGGCTATAGATAGGTGATGAAATCCCAACCATATCTTGTAGAGATTTTGCCCTTAAAATAATTTATGCAAAATGTTCTAAATGCACAAACCATGCCTTGATACCAAATTTGATGTAATACATGTTTTGATTAACTCTAATTTATGTCTCTACGTTGTGCAAGTTATGAAAATCGGCAGAATGAACGAGAATCAATGACAAGTTATAAAGAATAAGCATAAGACTTAAAAGTTCAATGTTGGGATCTCAATGGCTTTTTAAGAAGAAGTACAATCATATATGCAAATCTTGTATTCATGATTCATTAGAAAATTAATGTAATAAGTTATACTCAATTTTAGTTCCAAATTGAATATTCAGTCCTTTAGCAAATATAATGTCCTTTATCAAGCAGATCCGTTCCTCACAATCAAAGCAGGATGCCAGGCATGAATGCTTGAAAATATTAAAGAGATTATTTTATCCTAACAGTGATAATTTTCGCAAATATTAGAGAAGTTGAAATGGTGCATTTGGATCTTTAGATAGGAAGGATGATATTGGTTGACGGATCTACGATCGACAGTAGACGGAAGGCTAGAGGACGGACGGAAGGCTAGAGGACGGACGCCCTGACGGCCCGGCGACAGACAACCTAACGACGGAAGGCCTGCTGCACCAAGGGAGAAAGACGGACGACCGGAACGGGAGGCAGGACAGCGGGGAGCTGCTGGTACCGCCTGGATCAGATGGCGGACGGCTTAGCGGCGAGGTTAGGGAGAGGAGGAGGAGGTCGAGGACGCTCGACGAACGACCACCCTAGGGTTTCACACACCCGGGGAGGAAGAGGGAGAGGGGGCCAAGAAGGAAGGGGGAGGGGGAGAGATTATGTTTCACACTCTAATCTCAAAAAAAAAGTAGATCGCGAGATTTTTTTTTCCTTACAATATTTCATTGATTATTTGATCATTTCATATGAAAAGAACAAATCTATATATAGGCATACAAAAGAGCAAAGTGCAAACCCACATGCAATGTGGGACAATAAATGTGAATAAAAAAGAAATAAACTCTCCACAAGTAATGTTGGACTAAAATAAACCTACTAAAATGTCAACTCAACCTCAAAACCACATGAGCAACGATGGGTCTTTTCCGAGATGTGTCTGCGCCTGTACACGTGTCGAAAATCTCGTGCGTGCGGTACGATGTCCTCATCAATTCAGATATGCATCGAACTGTACTAAAGTCTGCAAGTGGATTTTATTTTATCCCTATCCCATTAGAGCCAAATTAGAAAAGGGCATTACCTATTCGAGACAGAATCAAGTGGATTGAACACCAGTCAAAAAACATGACTTGTGATCCAACAGTGTTGGATCTGATTCAAGATGTTGCTAATATTAATACCACTTCAGAATCAATAAGTAAAAAAAAAAACACTAGCTTACATAGAATACAAGATATTTTAAACTTCATCAGCTCAATGAAGCATGAACTATGACACAGCCTGCTGTGTTATGTATCTGGATGCTTTTTTTTGCTAGCCAAGATTCAAAAGAGTGAAAGTTCTTTAGAATACGGTTAGCTATATGGACCACTCTTCTATAAACTACCAAATTTAAAGGATGAGAGTGAAAAAGAAAGCATGTAACAGTTAAACTGTGCTTGGATTTTAAAAAGGATCTTCCTACTTAATTTCTTGGTTAATAATACATCCTGAATGGACTCAATACTGTAGGTCCTGCATCAGTGCAGCGGATCAAAGATTAGGCCATAATAGTCTTATAATAAGTAATAATGATTGTTACACTGTTAATAGATGTTCTGCACCTTCATCACTGATATTGTCACCTCTCAAACAATTGCTAATTCAAGAATATTCAAGTCTTTCAAGAATATTTATTTCTAAGTATTTTTCCGTTATAGTTTCATGCCAATTTTGACCGCACCGACGAAGGATACAGAGAAAAATAAGAACATAAAAAATATTCTGAATGGCTATTCATCAAGTACAATGTGATTGATTTGTCTACTTGCATGTGATGTGTCAATTTTAGGATGCAAGTTGCAAATGCCATCACAGATGAATGTCCAGTGTGAAGTAACATGACACTCGTCTCCTGTGAACACAGACAAAGATTTTGTGAAATGATACAAACATGGTCTCCTTACAATCTTCAGATATTAGGATGTCACAACATTTATATGACAATAAAGGATAATATATATATATATATATATATATATATATATATATATATATACACACGTTTGTATTAGACTTTTTATTTGTCCATTATTGAGACAAAAGTTGAACATGAATGGTATGTACTTAGGATGCCTTAGCAGTCAGAAGAGAGCAGAAGGGATTTATATTATTGGAGAATTAGATGCCACAGGGGAGGTATGAATCAGTTTATGAAATGAAAAATATGTGATGATAACGCATGCATTCACGATTATATCGTTTAACATCATTTTGTCTTACTGACATTATTTTGTGTTCTTTCAAGTTTGAACTACGGCGAGTTAAAAATCCGAAAGTAAATTTTTTTTTAATATCATTGGTGCACTTTGGATATGTTAAGTGTAGCAGAAAAGTACAAGATACACTGACACATCTGACACATGTCTGGCAAGTATCGGAGTGTCTGTATCTTTCATGCCATATGAAACACAGGTATGAGCAAAGGCGGATCTAGGGTGAGCCCAGGTGGGGCAAGTACCTGGAATTCTTCTAAGTTTGACGTAGCAGTTGGTTTTACTTTTAACTTTTCTATATAAAAGGAAAAAACATGTCATTGTGCCCCACCTGATATTTTATACCAATAGAGATAATTAGATCTTTTAAATATTCAAAATAATCCACTTATTTGTATTCCAATCAAAATAAGATCATACAAAATCTAAAATTATCTAAATCAACTTGATTTGCATAATAATTTGTTGATCCAAATCCTCGAACTTGCCTATTTAGATCATGGTATTATAAACAAAAAATAAAATAAAATCTTACCTTCTTTCATAACACAATTTTGTTTATTTTCCCATTTAGGTAGTAAATCACGTTCATGAGATTTAAATATCAATTGGAAGTAAGTCCATGTTTAACTAATTTGGTAAGATAGAATTACACATTTAGTTGAATCATTTTGGAAATATAAGACCATAAGTATGACTATTTACCTGTTGTTTTCCACTATTTATCCAAACTACCATATTTTATTCAATGTTATGACAAAGTACCATATTGTCTTCTTGCTAAGTTCCATTTGAGACTTGAAGAGCTTCATCTAATTTTTTTAATTTTGGCATTTACTTATTGAAAATTACTCCGAGCCTATGTACATGAATAGTAATTATAAAAATGATTAGCAACTATAATTATTTTTAAAGGTTTATGCATCAAGTACTCCTATCTTATCAAGCCTGTTTTCAATGTCTCAAACGATGAATTTATATTTCATACATGGGCAGAACTCTATCAGCGAGACTGGATGGTAGGCACGTCTCCCATCTAACAACCATGCCCGCATGCATGACACAAACAAACACCAGAAAACGGACACGTGGTAGCCACCCTTAACCGCCAGTGGTATATGAAAGAAAAAATCCTTAAAACTATCTATTATATTTTTCTACAAATTTTTAGTTTAATTTTATACTATGGTAAATATGATAAATATTTTTAGTTTAATTTTACAATATGATTAATAGAAGAATCAAGAATCTAATAAATTTATTAGCTAAAGTCCCAAGACGTACAACAGGACCGCAATCAATTACTAAGCCTGAAAGGATCTTCACAAAAAACCATATGATTTCCAATCATCAGCATCGATCTACGAATTCCGCTTATCTATGTACAATCCAGAGAGTGAAGATGACAAAATGTTGATTGGAATTTTTGTTGTTTTTTCTCCACATTATATTTTTAGATAAACGTTTTGTTGAATCCCCAAATCTCATGATTTCTAAGGAAAATATTGTATGCAGTGGACTTACAACGCACTGAGGATTTGAAGAGCATATCATATACCCTTGAAAGTAAACAAAAAAAAAATTCTAGACTTTAAGCTTCACGGAACGGACTTTTCAACAATTGCTAAACAAAGTGAGCAATGAAATAATACACAGTTCTGTAACGGTTCAGGATCAATGAGTTACAATTCTTATAAAATTAGCTGGACAAGAAATTTAGTCCAAACAGCCTACTAGTTGTAGCAAAAACATCTATCTTTAGAGCAGAACCTGCAAAGCAGATGTTGGAGAATCTTCTTACGGAACTTTGAGATCCTAGGTTAAAAACTAAGGGGATTCCTTTGTCCTTAGTTCTCATAATAGAAATATATCTTTCAAAAATGTTTCTTAAGCACAATACAGAAATGCATTTTAGAGACACCCAAACTTACCCAGCTACAAAATTACTTTAGGCCCTATTTACGTCCCTCGTGTAAGTAAATGATCGATAAATATTACATGGAGGTCACATACTACCATCTTGTTTAGGTGCGTTACCTCTATTGAATGCACCAAAATCACAAAGGAAGGAAAAGCAAGTTTATTATTACTGTTATAATAAACATCAAGTTGCCAACATAAACTCAGCACTTGCAATGGTTCTCCCAACTCCCTAACTGTTCTTACATCTAACAAAAACTTACCACCACTGTGATCCACTCCCCAAAAATAGTTGGACACTAAAAATGCTTATTCTTGGAGATAAAAAGCCCACCCCACAGGAACTATGAAAGAAAGAATCTGCATAATACATTCCCAACAATTTCTAGTTTGTCCCAAGAAAGCAATTCCTTCTTTTCTAGTTGAACAAATTCCTTCTTTTCTAGTTGAACAAATACCCAGTACATCATAATGTTCTGCAATTTATCTATTTCTCTAAAATAAGCTTTTGGCAATTATTCAAAAAAAAAAAAGGTTGGATACACATGACAGAAAGGATGTGTCACCAAACATGTTTATTAGTTTATTTACATATACTAGATACAAACTTCCAAAAATGACATACACAGATAAATGAAAAAGGGAAAAAGAAGAAGCAGAATTCAATATTGCCTTTCACTAGCATGATATGTCAACAAGAAGCTGAATGTTAAAAAATATAACTTACAATGGACTATCACTTTGTCAGGAAGCCTTTGAACGAACTGGTTGGCCGCATATTTCCAGTTAGCAGTACTGCAAGGATATAAACAGATAAAACAAACATATATTTCCTAAGAAACAAGTAAAAAATAGTTGTAGAGCGTGGAATGCGGGCAATTCATAGCCAAATATGAACCGATAAAAATTTGAATGTGGAAGTACGTATGATCTTAAGTAACACTAAGTAATATCATTATCCAGGTAAATTTGTACAATTTGGGCCATCCTTCGAAACTACTAACAGACCAAAGTTTTTCAAGTAACTAGATATTTTGTACACTTTTTCTTGCAGAGAATTTTACTTCTGCATGTTTTTGTTATCAAATTTCCAATATCCTTCCTATTTACATAGCAAAAGTACGCAAGTAATAAACCGAAAGAAGTAGTGACGACCACTAAAAGTAGTTGTTCATGTCGCACGGATATGAATACGACACGACATAATAATGTCTTGAAACAGACATGGTACCAATTTTGGCGGGTCATAGTCTTTTGCAGTGCCCTTGATTCTAATTATTAACCACATACCAAAAGAGGATCAGGAAGTACATAACTAGACAAATTCAAGGCTTATTGTTACACCATCAATAACATATTCCGCCCCATCTCAAACTGAAACCTCCTACTCTTCTAACAATACTTGCCTAGCATGTATCAACAAATTCTAAATTTTCAATGTTTTTTGTCACTCCCCTTTCCCGGCGTACTAGAATACGTATAGTCTTGGCGCACTTTTGGTCCGTTCTTGCTAACTCGCGTATTTTGTACGCACTCTTGTACGCCATGTTGGTTTGAGGCCCGCGTATGTTGGAGTACCTCCTTGTGTGGTGGTAGGTAGGGTGTGTGGCCAGGATTGGTTGGAGGAATCCAATGGTCCTCAAGGACACCCGAGCCTATATATATGTGATTGTTCCATTCTCTCTCCTCACTTGTTCATTTTTCTTGTTTGCTCCTGGTTTCTTCATAGGCAAGTACATCTTGCAAATATAAATAAACATGATCTTGCTATAGTATTTATTTTAGTAATTGTTGTTATAGTTAGTTTCCTAACTCCTGTAGGGTTCCTGATCATAGTTAGTTCTTGGTGTCTTCGGTTTTGAAGTGTGGATTTGAGTTTTATTATGAGGGTTTTTATGAGTATATTTTTCTAGGGATTGGTCTCCCAAAACTATGTACTTTTGAAAACTTCTTGGTTTATGTTTTAGAGTCAAGAATTTTTCTTGATTTTTGTTCTTGTTGATTGTGGTTTGGAGCGTTGCCATGGTTTCGAGCTCAAGATCAGAGTTCTTCAATGGTAGGTCGGGTTGGAGAAAAAGAATAGTACTCAGAGAAGTACACAAGAGGAATTGCATTTTGGGCACACTTTCAGTGTGACCCGCAAAACTTCATAACTTGTGCGTACTTCCCAAGTGCTGCCATTTTCTTACAAAAATACGCAAGGGAGAAGAACCCTTGTAAATCTCTTGTTGGCGAATTTTTGGGAAGAATCTCAGCCTTAGCGTACAATTGATACGTTGAATTCGCTTTTCTAGCAAAAGTACGCCATTGTCAACTTGGCGCACTTTTTATGTGCTCCAGTAGCTCGCGTACTTTGGTGAGTTAACAGGTCGGCGCACTTTTGATGGAGACCCTGGCAGAACTGAGACAGAGTATGCCACACTCTATTTGCTAGCGCACGTACATTTAGTATGCCATCCATTTCCATGTCGTTGACGTACTCCGCCCCGACCCTGCCTCGATCAAAGAGCCTTGACTTTGGCATCGCTCCATCCCCGAGTTCTCGACTGTCGTGCCCTCGACTGCCGAGCCCTCTTGGGACTTGTGTTTTGTTTTCTAGCTGCTCGCGTACTCTGTTGTACGCTGTCCTTTTGGTTGCTCGGCTTTATACGCCGCTCTTGCATGAATGACTCTTGGCTTTGTACACCATCTCTTGTTTGCCTGCTCGCGTACTTTGCAGTACGCCACCCTTGCTTCCCTGCGTGTTTAGTCGAGTACGCCAACCATGAGCACCCTGAATTATACGCCAGGCTTTGCATGTGTGCCTTGATTTTGTACGCCAGGCTTTGCTTATGTTAGCATGCTTCATTCGAGTACGCCTATACCTAGAAGCCCTTTTGTGATTGTTGTGCAGAGGTAGATTTGGTTGTGCACTTGGTGCCTAGTCATTGATTAGTGACTCATGTTAGCTTGACCGTGACTAATGATCTATGATCCAAGGACTTGAAGAATAATGAGACATTCATGACTATGATCTGAATGACCGATCCCTGACTGATTATAATTCTTGACTCGATCAAGATATGATTCATATGACCAAATGATAGGTTTGGCATCCTGACTTGGTTATTGTATCCGTGCTGATATACTTTTTCTGCTTGCCTGTTTATAACGGCTTTATAGTACACTGAGTGTGGGACATTGGCCAACATGTACACCAAGGTGTGACATGACTCTTGTTCGGTGTGTGATAAAATATTCTTGAACTCCTTGGCACGAAAATGATAATTGGTCAGAACCATAGCGTGGCTAGGTAAATGCTTGTTTGAATATAGCATTCACACTTTGGTGAATCCAGATTTGACTCCTGATATTATAACGGATTCGTACCAAGCGTGCTCGTAGTTTGTACAACATTATTAGGGGGAATGTTCATGTGGCCACTGCATGGGATTCCATATAACTGTAGGGCTAATTATGTAACATAAAAGTCGATTAGAACATGGGGAGGGAACGGTATCCCGAGATCGTGTTTGATGGGCCGCCTCGCGATAATTTTTATGGCGTACAAGGTTGGCCACCACGGATATTGTATATCATCCGCCTATAGTGGAGTGCAATATTCGACCTTTTATATTTAAACCGAGCCAACATTTTCCTACAGAAAGGTTTGAATCGTTATTGATTTATTAGCACGGTGGCCCTACGGGAGACTGGTGCGATCATGATTTCCTTCTTGTATAATTTTGGCTCAGTTAGCCCTGCTCGACATGGCATGATTTGAGGATGCTTATTGTGCATTATATCTGGGATAGCCCCAGACTCCACATAACAAGCCGTAACTTTGTTTGGCCGATTTAACTGGATTTGTTTGTGATTGTAATTATGCTAGTAGCTTAGGGACATGGACCATCATAATGTGGTGGCTCAACTTCTGTCCTTCTTTGGTTGGGGAGTTGGGTCATTAGGTTACGATGGAATATAGACCGAACTACGACACAGAACCCTAGCTTGACCATAATCATGAGACGTACCTTATCTTGGGTAACATGACATTTTTTGTCCTTGTTTGGTGAAGGAGTGTCATGTTATCCCAACGATAGGGCACGCGCCAATGATTATTGGCTCTTGCACTATATGCTTGATCTGGTTTGTGTTTCTTCATTCGTGCTTCCTTGTGGTACTTGCTATTTTGGGTCCAATTCCACTAGTTTTGCATGACCATGTTTGGAGCCAGCACATGAGGATCCAGCTTATCTTCCCGCAGATGGCATGCACCAGACGCATAGTCGTTGAGGGCAACGAGTGGGTTTCTTGATCACTGCTCGTTTTGTGCATTCTCTTTTTGGGCATTTAGCCACCGGCACCTGTTAGCCGGCTCATCTGGACATCAGTTACATTTACATGGTTGTAATATAATCAGACTGCAACTGATCTCGATTATGTAACTATTGACACTCTGCTAGCCTAACATTTTGATGGCTAGACTCCCAGAACTTTTAATGAAGCGTTTGGGACGCCTTATGACTTTATCTTATATGTTCTATGTTGTTGTTACTTGCTTGTATGATTGAGACATAGTTGTTCTGAGACCCTAGAAGACTTGATTGTAGCATGCACCCAATTGTCTTTCTACAACCGTGACCGTCGTACGACGTTCTATACCTTGTACGGGGAAGCTGGCCATGTCCGTCTCCATATTTCGGTAATGTGACGTGACAAGGTTTTAGTGGTAGCCCATGCAGGTCTGATTTTCATACTTGTGGGATGTCATGATCTTAGGAGTCTCAATCAAACATGTTCTCCTTGAATTCTTGGACTTGTCCGTCTCGATACTCAGCTTGAACCCTCTTACTGATTGATTCCTTGATTCCTTCTTGTTTTGTTCTTGATGAGCCTTGTGTCATGTGTCTTTTAGGGCTTCCCCTCCCTCGGTTGTTGGAGGAGCGAGAGTGGCAGGAGATCTGGTAGAGCAGGGTTCAATTGGACCACAACGAGGGGCACAACATTCCCAGGGGGAGGTTCGAATAGAACCAGTAGTGGAGCAAGTGGAACCCAGGGTACCCAAAGTTCCAACGCCTCCAGTAGCACCAGCGGTACCAGCAGCTCTTGATACACCAGTCTTATTGGAGATCATCAGGGGAATGATGGCCACCCATCAACATCAGATGGCGGTGCAACAACACCAACAGATTCAGCAGCAAGAGCAGAACGTCTTGTTGAACCAAGGGCTACAGACGACTCTGGATAGGGGTGGAAAGGTAGACTCGGGAGCGTCGGTTAGATTTTGCCGACTTAACACACGGTACTTCGATGGCACGAAGGATGTCATCACAGCAGACGATTGGCTCCAGGAAATTGAGGGTATTCTAGCAGCAGTTAACCTTCCGGTTGAGGATCAGGTTGACCAGGTCCAGCTGCAACTTCAGGATCTTGCACGGGACTGGTGGACATCAGAGAAGGTTGGCTTAAGACGACCATTTCCTGGGACAACTTCAGGACCAAGTTCAGGACGAAGTACTTTGGAGTTGTGGCCCAGTTTGAGTTGCAGCAAAGATTTATCAACCTCAAGCGGTCTGGTAGAACAGTGGATGGCTACGCAGCGGAGTTTAGCCGACTGAGTAGGTTTGCACCAACAATGGTGGTGACAGAGCCAGATAGAGCGATGAGGTTCCAGCAAGGACTTCATTTGAAAATTTTACAATTGGTAGAGGGACACAACTATCAGACTTTTGATGACGTGTTAGTGGCAGCTAGGAGACATGAACTTACCTTTCAAAGGATGACATCAAGGACAGAAGGTCAGAAGAGGTCTCACACCCAGATTAGTTGAGGAGGAATATCACTCAGGACGGCAGCACCATCCCCTGGCGTTCGAATTCACGACACAACACCTAGGAGGCCAGTAACCTCAACGGTGACGGCACCGATTCGACAGCAACAGCCGAGACAGCAACAATAGCACCAGTTAGCACCAGCGGGTTGCACGTATTGTGGCAAGGGAAGCCATACTAGGAGCAATTGCAGGGCAGCAAATGGGTTGTGTATGAGATGTGGAAGCCCAGACCACAGGATTGCTACATGCCCATTGATGCAGAGGTCAGGAGGACCAGTACCCCAACTTCCAGCATTGCCAGCCCCAAGGGCAGTGCAGCACGGAGAGCCAACATTAGTGGTGAGGCCGTTAGCACAGCATCCGTTACCGGCACAGGCTCAGATGTATAAGCAGCATCAGCATCAACACCAGCTACAGTAGCAGGGTCAGCAGAGACCACGACAGCGTCACCAGGGAAGGGCAGCAGCAAGGAACTCGACAAGAACAAGAGCATGCATTCACCTTGTCATTGGATGAGGCTTTGGCGTCAGGTGACGTGGTGGCAGGTAATATTTCTGTCGCATCTTTTCCCGCAATAGAATTAATTGATTTAGGAGCTTCATATTCATGTGTATATGCACAATTTGTGACACGTATTCGATTGGAATTCGAGGCATTGCCAGAGAGGTTGAATATACTCACCGGTAATGGGCTCGTAGGAGTTAGTAGGGTGTGCTTAGACCGTCCAGTCGTAGTGTGTGAACACCTATTACCAGCGAAGTTGATTGAGTTCCCTATGGATAACTTTGATGTTATCTTGGACATAGACTAGCTGAGAGACAGTGATGCTACGATAGATTGTCATTGGGGTAGAGTGTTATTTTGTATCCCTGGGTCGGAGAAGTTTACGCTCGTTAGATCTATGGGACAGCAAGAAGGAGTTGCAGCGGTAGCAACAGAAGGAGAATTGATACCCAAGATAGTTGACGAGTTTATGGACGTCTTTCCCAACGAGCTTCCGGGATTACCTCCAGTCCGAGAAGTGGAGTTTTGCATAGAGTTGATACCAGGAACCAAACCCATATCCCATAAAGTCTATCGGATGTCACCTTCAGAACTTGACCAGTTATACCAACATGTTGAAGAATTGAAGGCAAAAAAGTTTATTCGTACCAATGGGTCACCCTGGGGAGCACCGGTAGTGTTGGTGAAAAAGAAGGATGGATCGACCCGATTGTGCATTGACTACAGGCAGTTGAACGCAGTGACAGTGAAGAACAAGTATCCCTTGCCTAGGATTGATGACCTGTTTGATCTTCGGTCCGGATATCATCAGGTGCGAGTACGGGAGGAAAATATACCGAAGACAGCATTTTGATCTCGATATGAGCATTATGAATTCTTAGTTGTCATTTGGATCGACTAATGCACCCGCAGTGTTTATGGACTTGATGAACCGTATATTTATGCCTTACTTAGATCAATTTGTGGTAGTATTCATCGACGACATCCCTGTGTACTCCCGCAATGAGGAAGAACATGAAGAACATCTCAGAAAAGTGTTACAGACCTTGAGGGAACATCAGCTATATGTGAAGCTTAGTAAGTGCAAATTTTGGTTTGATCGTATTTCATTCTTGGGACACATCATTTCTGGGACAGGAGTATCAGTGGATCCCAAGAAAGTTGAGGCGGTAGAGAATTGGCCAGTTCCGAAGACAATAACAGAGGTGCGTAGTTTCCTTGGATTAGCAGGGTACTACAGAAGGTTCGTGTCATATTTTGCCAGGATTTAGCACCGATGACCCAGTTGACTCGGAAGGATGTTAAGTTTGTGTGGTCAGTAGAATGTCAGACAGCCTTTGAAGAACTGAAGAAGAGATTGATCTCGACACCAATCATGACTCTCCCAATTGGATCATGAGAATTTACAGTATATTGTGACGCATCAGAAAAAGGTCTTGGATGTGTCCTAATGCAACATGGGAGAGTGATAGCGTACGCATCGCGACAGCTTCGAGATCACGAGAAGAATTATCCGACTCACGACTTGGAATTGGCAGCGGTGGTGTTTACACTCAAGTTGTGGAGGCATTATTTGTATGGTGATCGGGTAGAGATATTTACAGATCATAAGAGCTTGAAGTACGTATTCACCCACAAGGACTTGAATATGAGACAGAGGAGATGGTTAAAATTGTTGAAGGATTATGACGTGGAGCTCCAGTATCACCCCGGTAAGGCAAATGTGGTAGCCGATGCTCTTAGTAGAAAATGTGGAGCGTTCGTGTTTACTAAGCAAAAGCACATTTTAGAAGAACTTCAGGAGATGGATATTGAGATAGTGCTTCCACAAGACGAAGGGGTTTTGGCTAGTTTGCAGATACAGTCCACTTCGGTAGACAGAATCAAGGCAGCTCAGTTAGAAGATCCGCAGATCCAGAAGCTTCGAACAGAATGCGATTTTGGACTCAGGAAGGAATTAACCATTCATAGTAACGGAACGTTGAGATTTGGAAATCGTCTTTGTGTGCCAAGTGAAGATATACAACGAGATCATGACCAAAGCTCATAGTTCCCAGTATTTCATTCATCCTGGTTGCACGAAAATGTATCAAGACATTAAGCAGAACTTCTGGTGGAATGGGATGAAGAGAGAGATAGCACGTTTCATATCACGATGCCTGATATGTCAGCAAGTGAAGGCAGAGCAGCAGAGGCCAACCGGATTGTTGCACCCTCTCCCTATTTCGAAGTGGAAATGGGAGCATATTAATATGGATTTCGTGACTGGTTTACCTAGATCCCCTACTGGCCAAGATGCAGTTTGGGTGATAGTGAATCAGCTCACGAAAGTAGCACATTTTCTTCCCTTCAGATTGGGACAATCTACGGAACAGTTGGCAAATATGTACATACGACAGATTGTGAAGCAGCATGGTGTTCCAGTAAGCATAGTATCAGATCGAGATATGAGGTTCATTTTCCAATTTTGGAGAAGCTTGCATGAGATATTGGTACCAAGTTAAGATTCAGTACTGCATACCACCCCCAGACAGATGGACAGTCCGAAAGAACCATCCAAACTCTAGAAGATATGTTAAGGGTCTGTATCCTAGACTTTGGTGGATCATGAGAGAACCACCTGCACCTAGTAGAGTTTTCGTATAATAACAATTACCAGGCCAGTATCCAGATGACACCATTTGAGGCCTTATATAGAAGAATGTGCAAGTCACCGTTAGCTTGGGATGACATTGGTAAGCAAAAAATATTGGGCCCGAAAATGATTACTCATACTGTGGAAATCGTCAAGCAGATCAGAGAACGGCTGCGAGTTACGCAGGATCGGCATCGCTATTGGACAGACCAGCATCGTAGGCCTCTGGAGTTTCGTGTCAACGACCACGTATTTTTGCGGATTTTGCCCACCCGTGGAGTCATTAGATTCGGGGTTCACGGGAAGCTTAGTCCGCGATACGTTGGACCGTTTGACATTCTTGAGTGGGTGGGGGATGTTGTTTATCGCCTGGCCCTTCCGCCTTTGTTTCGTGAGGTGCATGACGTATTTCATGTATCTCAGTTGCGTAGGTATGTCCCGGACCCGAGCTATGTCCTCAACCATTCTGAGCTAGTCGTTAGTACCGACTTGTCTTATGAGGAACAGCCCGTGTCCATTTTGGACCAAAGGGAGACAGTGTTCAAGAACCGGACTATTTGTCTTGTTCGTGTCGCTTGGGGGCATCACTCTTTGGGGGAGTTGACGTGGGAGCGCGAGGACGATATTCGATCTCGGTATCCGCACATGTTCGACTCGTAAGGTATATTTCTTCATATGCCTTTTTGGATTCCGTGATCGTTGATCACTTTGCTTGAGTGGTGTTGATTTGATATATGTGTTGCATTGCTTGCTTGGTTGCCTGCATAGTTGCTTGGTGTTAGTTGTGCTTGTCCTGATATCTCTAGCTTACTTTAGGCATGAAATTTTGAGGACGAAATTTTTCTAAGGTGGGTAGAGATGTCACTCCCCTTTTCCGGCGTACCAGAATAGGTATAGTCTTGGCGCACTTTTAGTTCGTTCTTGCTAGCTCGCGTATTATGTGCACACTCTTGTACGCCAGGTTGGTTTGAGACCCGCTTAAGTTGGAGTACCTCCTCGTGTGGTGGTAGGTAGAGTGTGTGGCCAGGATTGATTGGAGGAATCCAACGGTCCTCAATGACACACAAGCCTATATATATGTGATTGTTCCCTTTATCTCCTCACTTGTTTATTTTTCTTGTTTGCTCATGGTTTCTTCATAGGCAAGTACAGCTTGCAAATATGAAGAAACATGATCTTGCTATAGTATTTATTTTAGTAATTGTTGTTATAGTTAGTTTCCTAACTCCTGTAGGGTTCCTGATCATAGTTAGTTCTTGGTGTCTTCGGTTTTGAAAAGTGGATTCGAGCTATATTATGAGAATTTTTATGAATATATTTTCCTAGGGATTGATCTCCAAAAACCACGTACTTTTGAAAACTTCTTGGTTTATGTTTTAGAGTCTGAAATTTTTCTTGATTTTTTTCTTGTTGATTGTGATTTGGAGCGTTGCCATGGTTTCGAGCTCAAGCTTAGAGTTCTTCAATGGTAGGTCGGGTTGGAGAAGAAGAACAGTACTCAGAGAAGAACACATGAGGAATTGCATCTTGGGCACACTTTCAGTGTGACCCGCAAAACTTCATAACTAATGCATACTTCCCAAGTGTTGCCACTTTCTTACAAAAATACGCAAGGGAGAATAACCCTTGTAAATCTCTTGTTGGCGAATTTTGGGAAGAATCTCAACCTTGGCGTACAATTAATACGTTGAATTCGCTTTTCTAGCAAAAGTACGCGACTGTCAACTTGGCGCACTTTTTATGTGCTCCAGTAGCTCGCATACTTTGGTGAGTTAACAGGCCGACACACTTTTGATGGAGACCCTGGCAGAACTGAGACAGAGTACGCAACACTCTATTTGCTAGCACGCGTACATTTAGTACGCCATCCATTCCCATGCCGTTTGCGTACTGTCCCGACCCTGCCTCGATCAGAGAGCCTTGACTTTGGCATGCCTCGATTCCCGAGTTCTCGACTATTGTGCCCTTGACTGCCAAGCCCTCTTGGGACTTGTGTTTTGTTTTCTAGCTGCTCGCGTACTCTGTTGTATGTTGTCCTTTTGGTTGCTCGACTTTATACGTCGCTCTTGCATGAATGACTCTTGGCTTTTTATGCCATCTCTTGCTTGCATGCTCGCGTACTCTGTTGTACGCCATCTCTTGTTTGCCTGCTCGCATACTCTGAAGTACGACACCCTTGCTTCCCTGCGTGTTTAGTCGAGTACGCCAACCATGAGCACCCTGGATTATACGCCAGGCATTTTCTGTCCTTGTTTGGTGAAGGAATGTCATGTTATCCCAACGATGGGACACGCGCCAATGATTCTTGGCTCTTTCACTTTATGCTTGATCGGATTTTTCTTTCTTCATTCGTACTTCCTTGTGGTACTTGCTATTTGGGGTCTAACCCCACTGGTTTTGCATGGCCAGGTTTGAAGCCAGCACCTGAGGATCCAGCTTATCTTCCCACATATGGCACGCACCAGACGCATGGTCGTTGAGGGCAACGAGTGGATTTCTTGTTCACTGCTCGTTTTGTGCATTTTCTCCTTTTGGGCATTTAGCTACCGGCACCTGTCAGCCGGCTCATCTGGACATCAGTCTCATTTACATGAATGTAATATAATCAGACTGCAGCTGATCTCGGTTATGTAACTATTGACACTCTGCTAGCCCAACATTTTGATGGCTAGACTCCCAGAACATTTTGATGAAGCATTTGGGACGCCTCATAACTTTATCTTATATGTTCTATGTTGTTGTTACTTGCTTGAATGATTGAGGCATAATTGTCCTGAGATCCTAGGAGACTTGATTGTAGCATGCACCCCCTTGTCTTTCTACAGCCGTAACCGCCGTACGACGTTCTATACCTTGTATGGAGGAGCTGGCCAGTACATTTTGATGAAGCATTTGGGACGCCTCATAACTTTATCTTATATGTTCTATGTTGTTGTTACTTGCTTGAGTGATTGAGGCATAATTGTCCTGAGACCCTAGGAGACTTGATTGTAGCATGCACCCCCTTGTCTTTCTACAGCCGTAACCGCCGTACGACATTCTATACCTTGTATGGAGGAGCTGGCCATGTCCGTCTCCGTATTCCGGTACTGGGACGTGACATTTTCCTATTTAAATAGCAAATGGATGCAAGTAATTGATGCAACAAGTAAAAATAATTTCTCTGTGGCAAGGACATGAATATGACATAATATAATAGACATGATGTCTTCACCCAAACATGGTACTAATTTTGGTGTGTCATAGTGATTTTGGAGTGTCGTGTTTCTTTCTTGGAGAAATGCCTAACCAAAGGGGAAAGAGGGGAGCAAATAAATAACAAAAAGTCAAGGCTTATTGTGACACCATCACTTGGATAGTGGTAGCAGCTCTTGCTCCATCCTCAAAATTAAAACCTCAATTTCACACTCAATCGACAATCGCTACCATTTCATCATGCCTGGATGTCAAAAATTCTATCAGCTCTACTCCAAATCCATCTACTTCAAGATACCTAGACCAAAAATTTCTATGTTTAGCCAAAATTCGGTCTTTTTCCACTTCAGTGCATTTCCACAAGTGGTAGGATTGTCATTTCCTTTAGTCTCCTCATCTTATCAGGAAACTTATCAAGCTTCCTCCATAAGTAGAGATTCATGGTCTTGCTACTATAGTAGAAAACACGGACACTTCAAATATATATGTTTATCCGTGTCGAATTGGATGCATTGAACATGACACGGACACTCCAAAATGCACTAGGACATACCAAATTATGTGTTGCATCCATGTCTATGCATTGTGTCGTCTCAAATTTGTGTCAATCCAACATAGCTACTATGTATATGTCATACCGGCGGGAATTAGAGAATTGAAAAAATATTAGTATAATTCCTAAAAATGTTGAATCCAGTCAACAGATCCTCCTCGAAAGGAACCAAGAGTTGGAGCACATTGCCATCCATCAAATTTTAGCTCAAAAGAAGAGGAGGATGTTGACGTATCAATCTAAATTGTTCTTCAACTCTAATCCAAAGGCACCAACTTTAATCCCTAAAGAACCAAAATTTGGTCCTTCTTCTACCTGCACATAAGTGATGGCATTCTCCAAAATTCGACCTTAACTGGAGATCTATGGTCTTGCTACTATACTAGGAAGCACGCACACTCCAAAAACCAGCACCGGTATTCCTGTTGCCATCAGACACGATAAGGACACTACAATATACACCAGGACACAGCAAAATGTGCGCCGTGTCCGTATCAGTGCCACATAGACATAGCTGATCGATCGTAATTATCAAAATTCCTACAGATTTGCCGAACCAGACAAATAGGTCCTTCGGAACACATTGCGCGAGTAACCGAATCTAGGTCAAAATAGGGAGAAGATGATCGAGAGACGGGACCTCCCGAGGATGCCATGGACCATGACGACGAGATGATCGGCGGAGGAGGACGATGCCGAATCGGAACTCCACACGTCGACACCGCCATTGATCGATCCTTCGGAGCTGACTCCTCCAGCTCCACCTCGTTCGTTCCCCATGGTCTTTGCGGAATTAAGGTTTGGTGACGAGGATCGAGGGATGAAGGAGGAGAAGAAGTAGATGAGTTTCCAGAAGAGGAAAGGGAACAAAAATAGGGTCAGGGAGAGGAGGAACAGGTAGATATAGAAGAGCAACATGGGTTGGTTGGTTGTTTGGTCTATTGAAGTTGAGGAGAAGGAAGGAAGGAAGGAAGGAATTTTATATTCAGCAAGTTTTTGGAGCCTTTTAGCAAGAGACAGTTGGTTGTTGCTGTCTCTTTCTTTAATGGCTTATTTGCATCTTAATACGCTCAACTATTTCGATTTTTCAATTTTTCAATTTGATATCCTAAACCTTTTCTTTTTTCAATTTGATATCCTAAAATTAGAATTTCTCCTCCCCCCCCCGGTCCGCACATCGTGTTTGTGCTCTAAGAATACCTAATTTATCTTCAGCTAGTTTACTACTTGCTTAGGCTGGATCCTCGTTAGCAATTCGACAAATAAAAAAAATTAGAATAACAAAAGTACAAATATAAATCGACACAGTACAAATAAAATACGTTAAAAATTCAAAAATCGTCAAACGAGAAATATTCGAATTAGATTTAATTCGTGTTTAGTACATTTCATATGAACAAATTAGGCACTAAAAATTTGACATATTTGTTTGCTTGTTTATCCCTAATAAACAAGCAAATAACTCATTAAACACAAATTCATAAGTCCACATTTTCATTCATCTCACAAAATGATCATTGATATAAGCAACAAGACTGTTGAATTTCTTTCTTGGTTAATTTAATAGGTTGTATGTGAGTTTTTACTTTTTTGTATAAACATTTTTTTGTGAATTGTGCTAGACTGGTAAAAAGCATCAAAACTGTAAGAGTTAATGAAAGAATGTTATGTTTCTTTCTTGGTTAATTAAATAGGTTGCACTAGTAGCCACATTTTTTTAGCCAATTTTTTTAATTATTCGTACGAAAAATTCCTACGGAACGTGTTTAAAACGTCAAAGCCTTAAAATTCGCATATTAATTCAAATCGTTCAAAAATACGCAAGTATTATACGTTTCAGAAAGATACACAAAAATTCTCGTATTATACAAATTTTATTCGAATGATTGCTAACAAGGGACTAGGTATGTGTATGGAATTGTTTATCGAAATTTGTTTATGTTTGTTTATTGTTTTGTAAAGTGGTTCAAGACTTTTGGGGAACAGCTTATTAAAAAAATTTAAAAAATTAATTTAATTTTGGGACTACTTTTAAAAACAGTCGCTCATCTTCTTTCAGGAGTTGCTTATGCTTGCAATTTTTTCAAAAGCAACAACAATCCTAAACCAAGCTTTATTATACCAAAAAGTAGCATGAAAAGTTCTTTGGTACCTTCTGCTTATTAGTATTTTGGTAATCTAGATGATTAGGTTTCTTTTGAAAGCGCAATAATGCTAATTTTCCTTCTATTTTTGTCTTTTGAAAAGCAACAACAATATACATTTGATCAAGGCACTACAAAAAAGACTCAGAACAGTCCAAATTTTTATCCTTGATAATTACAAGTTTGTTACTCCCAAAAATTACTCACCGGACTGTCCACTTCAAATTAATTTTTTTTATAATCATGACTGTCAAAATTTTGACAGTCTTACCAATTGGAAGGACTCTCAAAATTTTGACAGTCTCAAAATTTTGACAGTCATAACAATTGGAAGGACTGTCAAAATTTTGACAGTTCTAAAAAAAATATTTTAATTTTTTAGGACTGTCAAAATTTTAACAATCCTTCCAATTGGTAGGACTGTCAAAATTTTGACAGTTCGGAGGAGAGGACTACGCGAGGTGACACGAGTGCGGGGCTGCGTGGAGGTCGGAATGTGGGGTACGGAGCTGCACGAGGCGGAGGAGGAGGAGAGGGTGGGGGAGGAGATGGCGGCAGGGGAGGAGGCGGAGGCAGAGGCGCATGCGCTAGGGCGGCGGTGAGGCGTAGGCGTACGCGTTCGTCTTCGCTGCTGTTGTTGTCGTCGCCAGCGCGAGGCGTAGCCGCAGCCTCCGAGCGCGTACCTCCGCCGCGCGCAGCCCCCCGCACGCGTGCGCCTCCTTCATGTGTCGCCCTCACGCCATCTCCATGCGCATGTGCGTCTCCGTCCCACGCCGCCCCCGCCCCGCGTTGTCCCAGCTCTACGCCGCCTCCACTGCTGCTGTTGTTGTTTCTGCTGCTTCTTCTTCTTCATCATCGCCTTCTTCATCGTCTTCATGACGGAACCGAAGGGAAGGTGCTCGAAGTGCGGCTCGACGGCGACGACGAGGTCGATGGTGAGGTCGACGATCCGGAGGCGAAAAATAGCAGGAGGAGGGAGGAGGAGAGGCCGGAGGGAGGGGGAGGGGAGGAACAAGAGGAGGGATGTGAAAAAAGTGGACAATCCTAGTAAAATTTGGACTAACCCGAATAAAAAAAAAAATTAACTGGATTAACACTAATACTGGACTAGTCCTAATTTTTTTTTTTTAGTGCCTTTATTAAAATCCAACAATTATGCTATTTTTGCTTAAATTTTGTGACATGATATGGATATCTAGACACACAAATAAATGAGCATATTCACTTGCTGACTTCTAGGTTTCTCCTGTACCCAGGAGTGAGTGATATCACGTCAAGTAGAGGTATTGATAGGCTCGAACCAATTTTGTTGATTTCGAAATTGCTTACACTTGGGTTGAGATTGTTAACATAAATAATTTTTAACAGCATGTGTAATACTGTTGTCAAAAGCTATCTCAAAATAGTAGGTGCGAAACTGTTCTCAAAAGCGATCACAAAATTAAAAAGATAAAAATAAAAGAAATGATAAGTCGTCATTATGAAATAGTTTTGGCTGTTTCTGTTTTTTTTTCTTTTTGAAAAGCAATTCCAAAAATAATTTGATAGCAACAATAACGAAAAAAAGACAAATAAGTTCATTTATTTCTTTTCAGACCGGAGAAGAGAAGACTGCTATCAGAAATCAATTTGCCTCGAGCTATTTTCGTAGTTAATTTTCTTAAAAAGCCTTCATATTTTCTTCTAGGATATGATCAACAAAAAAATAACGTTATATTATTCCAAATAATGAATGGTTTTAATCGGAGCTGAGACGAGATTTCAATTGGAGATGAGGTTGAAAAAGAGGAGTTAAAATTTTTCGATAAGTCGATTATCAATTCGGAGTGCAATAGAGCGACGCACATTTTTTTGCATGTGAGGGATTTTGATTTATTTGTGAACTCCTATATTTTTCTGAGAAAAAATTAATTTCTAGAATTTTGAGTGAAAACCGGTGGAAATGATTAAAACTTAGATTTCCTTAAAATACATAATTATACAATATCTAGCTATTATATCTAAATTTAGATTTTAGATAAATATTAATTTTTAACTTTTATATTAAAAAAAGTATAAGCTTGTTCAAATATTAAATTTAAAAAGTTATATTTGGATGAGATTAAATTTGAAAATAACTTAAAATTTTAAATTTATAATTCGGATAAGATTAGAGTAAAAAAATTTATAAGAATGTACAGCTATTTTTTTCATGCAACGTGTACTAGTTTATTTTTTTTTATTTTTTTGAGATGTCCGACGATACGTACGGAACTTTGTGCACGTTGTATTGCATGCTATTTGGACCCACTGTCCCACATCTTCTCTGCAGTTTGATTTCGAGACCGTCCGTCTAGCAAGAGATATTATACTTCTTCTCACTGATCACAAGAGCCAGTTGAGTTAGGTGTGTACTAGAGTTATATTATTCGATAGGGGGTTGGTGTTATTAAAAAAGAAGACATTGTTAGGAAAAATATTTATAACTGTGTTTTATCACATATCAATTGGGAGAGAGATAGCCCAAGTTTTAGGAAAGAGCCTATCATTACATGGGCCAGGAGTATACTTCTACGTAAGCACGTAGGGCCCCCGTGTTTCTCGTGTTCTTGGTGCCAAAGGAAAACATACGCGTTGTCACAAACTATGCTTCTTATACCATCTAATCATGCCAGATGTATGAAGTAATGATATAATCATGAGGTCTATTTAGATTATATGTCTCACATAAGTTATAAAATTAGTATTTAGGTCTCCAAAAAATAATATTTAGTCTTTGGATTTCAAAAATGTCGTCAAAAATAATTAGTAATACTTTTGATATACTTTTGGTGACGCTTTTGAGACCACAAGTGTCACTAATTATTTTTAAAATTCAAATACTAATTTTACAATTTATGTGAGATCCAAAGTTTAAATATTCCAAGAAGTAATGATATATATAATTGTATCTCAAATTAAGCGCGTTTGATACAAATAATTTTTTTTTGGGGAACAAATTTAGGATGTAAAATATATTTCCATGTTTGTTTGATTTATGTTATAAAAAATTATTTTCAAAAATTACGAATATCCAGATAAATAATTTATCCAAAAAAATATGGAAATTATATCCCTTAAAAATATGTGGATTTTTTTTCTATACTATTAATTTTTTTTCCTTTTTATTGTTTATCCTTTTCATTTTTATTTTATTTTATTTTATCTTGTTATTTTATTTCATTTTTTTAAGATTGTTTTGTTTTTCATTTTTAAGATTTTTTTGGTTTTTTTTTCTCAGTTTTTTATTTTTATTTTCAGTTTTATTTATCCTTTTTTTTTCCCAAAAAAATTATATAGTTACCAAACATGAAAATAGCAAACGTCCTCTATGTAATTATGTTGAATATAATGAGCATACTTGTTTTTATAACCATAACCAAAACCGAACTAATATCTGTTCAGTTTATTAGTTTGTTCTGTTGGGTTATCTTTATCTAGACCGGACTCAAAAGTTAAAATTACAGTTAAATTATATTAAAAATATACAATTATATACATAGGTTTGTTTTGTTTTAAAGTTGAGTACAAAATTTGACTAGTTGTTAAATTTGTCAAAGTTGACTTTAAAACATATAACATAGAATTATTGTTTTCAAAATATACACATTTTTTTTTATCATAGAATATTTATAGAATTGAAGGTATTTATATAATTGTATAAGTCTTATTCGATTTTCGATTTTGGATCGTAAGTAAAACTAAAACAAACAAAAAATTAGTATTTTCAAAAAATGAAATGAATTTTTTTCAATCAGAACTGAATCTGTTATTCGATTTGGTTTTTTTTTTTTTTTCCAAAATCGAATAATGGTCAACCCTATTACTAATCTCCAGTATTTGGTGAAGCAGCTCCAGGCTTTATATCGCATTTTTAGCTTATCCAAACAGCAAAGCAAGTTCTAGTGTTCGTAACTAACAAAAGAAAGATGTCATTTAAAACTTCCAACTATAATACTCACAAAAATAAGTCCTTTAAATCATATCTTGGTCTACCTTAACCGTGTTAGGCCAAAAATAATTATTTTATTAACATCTTTATTATTTTTATTAACATTTTTGGATTATGATCAACGGTCAAGATTTGTACGAAATTGGAAGGCTTTAAATAGGTCTTTTCTCACCGTAATCCACCATCACAAGATCAAAATGACAAATTTCTCAAAAGATTGCAACTTTTTAAGAGGAAAAAATAAATAAGATTCGGAGTTTTAAGTTTTGGGGTTTTATTCGAAAAGAGATCATTTCGAAAAGTTCTTCACTGGTTCTTTTTCGTCATCTAGTCTTCGACAATTTTCGTTCTACTCATTGTAATATATTTCTATCTATTGAAGTGTTGCAGTGAACCGTGTAGATCGGGAGAGAAGTTTGTAAGGAATCAGTATATCATCTTATTCCGTTAGTGGGAGCTTTTTCGGGTTGGATTTCGATCGTCCCGTGATTTTTTCGTCAGAATTTTTTGTTATTTCCGAGGCTAAATCAACGATGGAAAACTGCGAGGTCGAGATCAGAGGTTCACACAAAAAATTTCACTCTGACGATTCTCGATTTCCACGAAGAACAATATCTATAAGGATCCTGATTACAACTAGCAGTAACAAGAAACCAGAAAAGGAACCTCTCGTTCTTTCTTGCAATCGCAGTTGCAGACGGACAGAATAGAGTTACAACTCACAGACGAGAAGAAGAAGAAGAAGAAGAAGAAGAAGAAGAAGAAGAGACTTGCTTGCTGGGGTGATAAAGATCACCGTTGCTCAAAGCAAGATTCGCCCTCGCACGATCTGCTTCCAGGAACCAGCAGAACTTCTGGAACGCTCGCTGTCACCTCTGTCTGGACTCGCACGAACTCCTTGGACTCCAATGGTGGCGGCAGCAGCAACTCTCTTCATCTCCTAATTTTTGAAGTAGTTCTCAAAGAGGCACGAAGAGAGTATTTATAGAGAGAGGGTGAAAACCCTAGCCGTCCAACAGTTACGGAAAGATTGGAACATATTAATTACGAATCCCTAAAAGATAGTCACGAATTAATTTCAAATCCCACAAAAAATAGATATGAATAACAGACCATATATTTCCATAACCATTCAAATATATCTGCAGCAGCAACAACGCATGCAGCAGCACAAGCCGCAGTGCATGCGGCAACCCATGCGGTAGCCCATGCGGCAGCGCATGCGGCTTGTCCATGTGGCATGCCCATGCGACCGCCCATGTGACCACGCATGCGACCCGCCCATGCGGCCGCGCATGCAGCTCGCTTATGAGAGTGCATCAAATGCACACAAGCGCATATGCGATGTTGACATGCTAAGTGCAATGTGTGCCAACAAAGCATCACTTTGCGCCCTTGAGCCCGAGCCAGAATCCAAGTCCGAGTCTGAGTCCGAGTCGCTAAGCCCCTTTGGGGCTTAGCTCCTATGGAAATAATTCCAAGAGAATGACAAAAAGCATAAATGCTTTCATTGAGGAGTTAATCATTTTTTTCTCCTAGGAAAATACTCCCACATGACACCCATGTGCCCCACCACACCCCATGTGCACACCTCAACTCATAAAAAGTATTATATTGAGATACCCACTTGGTGGTGTAGCCAATGTGGGACTATTTTTACTAGTCCAAAGGAAACAACACCAACAATCCCCCACATATCTCTATATATATGGGTTGAGCGTTCCCCATAGTGACTGTCCATCATGCATTAGGATAGATGTCGCTTCGACTTGAATCTTCCCGCATGGGTCAAACAACAGTATGATACAAGAATGGACTAAGCCTTGAATTCTGCACCATAGTTGCAATTCTTCCCACTCATACAATGATATCAGCTGTGCTTCCGGTTGCACATTAAAGACCCTGTGCACGCCTGGTTTCGGTGTATTTATTTTGGGCGTCTACAAGTTTTTTTCTCAAGAGATGGCCTATATCTCTTTCCATACACTCTAGGTGAGTTCTTTTTAAAGAGTCATTGGCATGAAGTCTCGAGCTTCCTTGCGGTGCTACTCCGCTATAACATGGCCCAGAGTTGAGACTAAACCTCATCGTGGTGTCATACTACTGTAGCAAGAGGTCCTAGCCTCTTTGTAGTGCCAAACTACCCAGCATGAAGTCTTGCGCTTCCTTGCGGTGTTACGTCGCTGTGACATGACTTGCGTAGCCGAGGATTTACATCTTTTACCTCTGTGGTGTCACACTACTGTAACATGAGGACACCGACCTCTTTGTAGTGCTACCTAGACTCTTCATTCTACAGCATTAGACTACCTGCCTATGTGCGGTGCTACGCCGCTGTGACATGGCTTGCAAAGCCGAGGTATTACCCTTACCGAAGAACCTCTTGGTAGTGTCACCCACTGTAGCATGGAGACCTTACGCTCCTTTGTAGTGCTGCGCTACCATGCTTTCTGTTAAGCACACCAGACATTCAAAATACCTAAGAACTCATTAAGGCGTCTAAGCCATCCTCCCACAGGACTTGTTCTACATAAAAGAATTAGTAGACAACCGGTTCTGGGTTCGTAACCCCTCAATGTCTCAAAGGACTACCCATTGTTCCTGATATTCTTTCAGTCAATGGTCCTTCTTTGAACTAAAAGCTAGATGCCTAGTATATTTCTCTTTGAACTAATAGCATAAAACTTTATGGTAGAATTACAAAGACACAATATCAGAACGTCTTCAAGCCCATTTTTATTGTAGTACCCTCGACCAGCTGGCCTTGTGATCTTTGGTGGATCGGCCAGAATTTCCTGACTCCGAACATCAATTACGATAATGACTCTAGTCTTGATAAGATCATTCACTTTTCTATGTCTCACTCGCACAGTCCTCTTTTTGCCATTGAAAATGTTATTTGATGCCACCGCTGTAGTTGTCTGGTTGTCGCAGTATATCTGTACCGTCGAAATCTACGCACCAATCATTGGAAGATCATACATGAGCTCCCGAAGCCACTCTGCTTCATCCACCAGCGCATAGAACTCAGATTCCATCGAGGAATGAGAGAGCATCGTCTACTTCTTCGACTTCCACGATATAGCAGCTCCACCCAAGGAGAAGATTTATCCTCCTGTGGACCTTTCGCTCTGTACTTCTGAACATCAGCTCGCATCACTGAAGCCTTCCACTACTGTTAGATATCCATTGTAGTGCAGTACGTACTTCTGAGTCCTCTTGAGATATCTCATCACTCTCTTCACAACTTTCCAGTGCTCAACACCTGGATTGCTCGTGAACCGACTAAGCATCCCCACGACGAAAGCTATGTCCGGCCTAGTGGCAGTTGTTGCATACATCAGACTCCCGATGACGCTTGAGTACTCCAGCTGCCTGACACTTTCCATTGGATTTGGCTTCAGCTTCTTGTCACACCAGTCATGCCCCGATCTTCCGCAGGAATCGGTCGCCCCCGCTAGGCGCGAATCATCGCGCCAGCACTCTCGTATGATAATCGTTTCCATCAGGACGTGATGCCTCGCGAGCCTGGAGTTGCGCCCACGCAAGGCAAATACCGGAACGGCCGTTGATAACTAGTTCACCAAGTCAATATAGCAGAAACATAGAATAAACACAAGTGTGAATACATAAACAAACTCTTTTTATTGATAATGAATAAGATTACAAGCGACGCTAGGCCAAGATTATAAGTCGCCCAATCTCTCTCTCTCTCAAACAATAAAGGCGTGCCAAGCAGCTTACAACTTGGGATGATACATAGGCGATGTTCCAACATTATGTCCTGTATATGTGCTCCAGCTCCGGACGCAATACTCCAAGGCTCCAGAGAGAACTCTATGCCTTAGCGTGCACGAGGGGACATTTCGCACCGAACGAGGTTCTCCCGCACCCTGCAAACAATCTGGTGGGTTATCGGTACATGAATGCACTGGTGGGGAGGCTTCTCGCCCGCTCGACAAATCCCACACGTTATATTAGTTCCGTGCACCAACTATTAAGTTATCTTTCTAGTCTTGTCTTAGGATCAATTTTATGGCATAGGATACAAAGCCTAACTCGTGTGGCTGTGCGTCGTGCGATATACAATAAACACGACGATACTTAAAGACTTACCATTTACCCTTCCCTGTCTAAGTATAAAACCAAGTTAAACCGAGCACGAATGTATATATATATATATATATATATATATATATATATATATATATATATATATATATATATATATATCCTAATATCGCATAACGAACATATATATGCTACGAGCGTGTTTCTAAATCAGATGCACGATATACACAAATTACTATACTCATATTCCTTTGTGACTCAGGTTGTGCAATGCATTATACTCAGGCAGTACATATTACTTAGATGTCTTATACTCATTTTACACAGGCATGTTATACTTGTATAGGCATGTTATACTTAGACTACTCAAATGTGTTTCAAAGCTCCAGATTACTTGGTCCAATTAACGATCTACACGCATAGTGCGTCGTAAATCTGTTATTTGCCACAAGTGCCTACGAGCCCATACACGGGTTGCCGCCACGTATGAAATATACTAATGATACATACTTGGTCTTATGACCTGACGAGCTGCCATGGACAAGTTATAGTCTCGACATGGGAATGGAATGCAATGCAGGTAGCGAGCCCCGCTACACGCCTTCCCGTCCGAAGCAAACGACTATCTGAATATTCCTGACCTGTTCGGATCGGCCCCGGTGCATCCAGTGTACCGTCCGCAGGAACCATAAGCCTGTACACAGGTTGTCCATGACCATTGACCATCAACACTAAGGTTTTATTATATGCAATATTTTAAGGCCTTTGAATGAACATAGCTACTTGACATAGTGTAAATGCATTTACTCGTTCAGAGATCTCATGATCTGGTGTGTTCCATTCTATGCATCGTTTATGCTGACGTTTTACTACTTATTGCAACTCTCGTTTTGGGAGTTGCCTTGGCGACCCAACGGTCCCGAAATCTTTCCACGTTTCTATTATTTGGCATGGAACGCTATTTTGATAGTCTTTCTGCCACAGGTAAGTGAACCATGATCTAATTGTGCTTCCATATCGAGGCAATATCTATGTGACAAGCATTTCAAGACATATGAAGAAATATACTTGAAGGAATATATAAGGAACAAAAGTAACTCTATGAGGTGATATTATAAGAACTCTAACGCGAGCATGCCATTCCGTACGTTCAACCGATCTACTTCCATGTTCTATGCAAAGAGACATAAGATAGGATTATTTTCTTAGCTAGATGTGTTATATTCCTTATTAGCATGCAATGGGTGATTCGTCTAGCGACTAGCATGTATCACCCATATTTTTAAGTGTGCGGGCTAAGTAAAGACAGGTTCATCGTGTCACGCCCCGACCCCGAGAGCCGCCCGGACCACCGCTTCCCCCGCCGGATCGGACGCGATATCACCGCGCCTCGGTGCGCCGGACGCGAATCACCGTACCTCGGCGCTCTCGACGGGGTAGCGTATGGCCGTTTGATACCGGGACGTGATGCCGTGCGAGTCTGGGGTTGCGCCCGCACAAGGCAACATCGTTAAAGTTTGTTTGGCTATTATCGCATCAATCGAGTATATAGCGGAGGGACATTATTGCAATGCAATGCATTTAGCCAACTGAGTATTCGGGGCAAATCGAGGGACTGGGTTCTTTGATTACAAAGGCATCATTCCATACATTATGCCCCTCTATACGAAAGCATGCTCGGGGCAATCGAAACCAAAATTCCGGGTCTTGGGGATGAGGCACGCCTATCGTTCTCTCGGACGATCCAGTACCTGCAAGCAAGTAAACTGTTGGTGGGTCATCACTTTTATAAGTACTGGTGAGATAAAACAACTGAACAGAAGCAAACATTCACTAAAACCAACACTAAGTAATCATGTTATTAAATATTACATTACTTGTGATCTTTCTAGTTTTACCTATGTTCGTTACATGCAGCAGTTGAACGGAGTCATATTACTTTATTTTGGAAACATCTTTAAAAAACAGAGTTCATATGCGATATAAGCAAGACAAGCCGATTGTTCTGTTTCAGGGTGTGCGCAGCGTGTCTCGTGAGCTCTACTCAAAGACTCTAGGGGCAAATGCATATCTAGATACCAATGCATATCTAGGGGCAGTCCTCTATCCAAGCCAACACAATGAACTAGCTATATGCAGTACGGTCCCCGAGTAACTCAGGATTGGCAGCGGTTGATCCAACTGACTAATGACTCATTTATCTGATAATATTGGCAGCCGTGACACATGGTTGCTTTTTCCTATCTCTGTAGCAACCGTGACGCATTGTTGCTTTCCACCAATAGCCACTGTCCGACCGATGCGAATGCATGAAAGACTATCAAATAAAATCTAGGATGCAGACGAGACGAACCATCAGACGATATATCACTATTGCGGGGCAATTCGCCTTATCTTTGAACACATTCAGGCACGATATGGTTCTCTCGGAGCATAGGCGATAGTGAACATGCTCATGCAAACACTTAGTTTTAGACATGCGTTTCAAGATTTTCTTAGTTAAGCAGACATGTTCGTTTCAAAGATAAGCTAGGTGAGTTCTCTTATTAGCATGCAAGACAGGTTCTATCATTCTCTTATGAAAACAAGCATTCAAAAACTCAGATTCATTATTAAGATGTACAAGAATCAGAGAACGAAGTTTTCCCTACTCACCTTGATACATAATGCCGACGCGGAGCGGGGCATTACATACTTACCCACCAACAAAAAGTTTCGTCCTCGAAACTTCAAGGATAAACTTCTCGATATCCCGAGTAGCGATAGTCCTCATCCCTCATCGTACTCAATCGAAACAATCAAGTCAAGTCCAAAAAATATTTGCATAACTTTGAGGATATCTATGGACTTATTGTATGGAACGCTCTATTGCAATACCATATCGAGCAAATCTTAGAGTAGTAGCAACGAATTGGGCAAAGAAATCGAATCTGCTCTGATACCATTATGTCACACCCCGACCCCGAGGGCCGCCCGGACCACCGCTTTCCCCGCCGGGACCGGACGCGAATCACCGCGCCTCGGCGCTTCCCGACGGGGCGCGTATGGCCGTTTGATACCGGGACGTGATGACGTGCGAGCCTGGGGTTGCGCCCGCACAAGGCAACATCGTTAAAGTTTGTTTGGCTATCATCGCATCAATCGAGTATGCAGCGGAGGGACATTATTTCAATGCAATACATTTAGCCAACTGAGTATTCGGGGCAAATCGAGGGACTGAGTTATTTGATTACAAAGGCATCGTTCCATACATTATGCCCCTCTATATGAAAGCATGCTCGGGGCAATCGAAACCAGAATTTTGGGTCTTGGGGATGAGGCACGCCTATCGCTCCTTCAGATGATCCAGTACCTGCAAGCAAGTAAACTGTTGGTGGATCAGCACTTTTATAAGTACCGGTGAGATAAAATAACTGAATAGAAGCAAACATTCACTAAAACCAACACTAAGTAATCATGTTATAAAATATTACATTACTAGTGATCTTTCTAGTTTTACCTATGTTCGTTACATATAGCAGTTGAACGAAGTCATATTACTTTGTTTTGGAAACATTTTTAAAAAACAGAGTTCATATGCGATATAAGCAAGACAAGCCGATTGTTCTGTTTCAGGGTGTGCGCAGCGTGTCTCGTGAGCTCTACTCAAAGACTCTAGGGATAAATGCATATCTAGACACCAATGCATATCTAGGGGCAGTCCTCTATCCAAGCCAACACAATGAACTAGCTATATGCAGTGCGGTCCCCGAGTAACTCAAGATCGGCAGCGGTTGATCCAGCTAACCAATGACTCATTTATCTGATACTATTGACAGCCGTGACACATGGTTGCTTTCCACTATCTCTGTAGCAGTCGTGACGCATTGTTGCTTTCCACCAATAGCCATTGTCCGACCGATGCGAATGCATGGAACACTATCAAATAAACTCTAGGATGCAGATGAGACAAACCATCAGACGATATATCACTGTTGAGGGGCAAGCCGCTTTATCTTTGAACACATTCAGACACGATATGGTTCTCTCGGAGCATAGGCGATAGTGAACATGTTCATGCAAACACTTAGTCTTAGACAGGCATTTCAAGATTTTCTTAGTTAAGCAGACATGTTCGTTTCAAAGACAAGCTAGGTGAGTTCTCTTATTAGCATGCAAGGCAGGTTCTATCATTCTCTTATGAAAACAAGCATTCAAAAACTCAGATTCATTATTAAGACGTGCAAGAATCAGAGAACGAAGTTCTGTCCACTTACCTTGATACATAATGCTGACGTGGAGTGGGGCATTACACATCGTAGCCACCCACCTTAGCGATGATTCACCTCGGTCGAGCGATACTCCGAGCGAGCCTTTGAAAGTCTAATTCTGAACTCCTGAAGGGTCAAGTCTGAAATCCTTTGCCTCAAGCAAGTCTTCTCGCTGAGCAAAGCTGGTCGGGTTATCGCACTTGTGTAATGCCCCACTCCGCGTCGGCATTATGTATCAGGTGAGTGGGAAGAACTTCGTTCTCTGATTCTTGTACGCTTTAATAATAATCTGAGTTTTTGCTTACAATATTTTCATAAGAGAATGATAGAACCTGCCTTACATGTTAATGAACGAACTCACATATCTTGTCTTTGAAACGATCATGTCTGCTTAACTAAGAATCCTGAAACGCTTGTCTAAGAGTGCATGAACATGTTCACTATCCCATATGATCCTAGAGAACCATATCGTGCCTGAATGTGTTCAAATGATAAGTCGGCTTACCCCGCAACAATGATAACTGTTCTGATGGTTTGTCTCGTCTGCATACTAAAGTTTATTTGATAGTGTTTTCATGCATTCGCATCGGTCGGACAATGGCTATTGGTGGAGAGATGAACTGCATATGTCACAGCTGCTACCATGATAGTGAAAAGCAACCATGAGTCACAGTTGCCCTTAGCATCAGATAAAGAGTCATTGGTATGCTGGTCCAACAACAGCCGATCCTGAGATACTCGGGGACCGCCCTGCATATAGCTAAGTTCATTGTATTGGCTTGGATAGATGGACTGCCCCTAAGATGTGCATGTGTGTCTAGCTATGCATTTTGTCACTCGAGTCCCACGAGACACGCTGCGCACACCCTGAAACAGAACATCGGCTTGTCTTGCTTGCTTATCGCATATGAAACTCTGTTTTCTAAAGATGTTTCCAAACAATGTAATATGACTCTGCTATCGAACTGCATGAAATGAACATAGATAAAACTAGAAAGATCACTAGTAATGTAATATTTTATAACATGATTACTTAGTGTTGGTTTTAGTGAATGCTTGCTTCTGTTCAGTTGTTTTATCTCACCAGTACTTATAAAAGTGCTGATCCACCAACAGTTTACTTGCTTGCAGGTACTGGATCGTCCGAGGGAGCGATAGGCGTGCCTCAGTCCCTAAGACCCGGAATCCTGGTTTCGATTGTGCTTCGAGCTTGCTATCGTATAAGGGGGCATAATGTATGGAACAAATGCCTTTGCATAAGAGAACCCAGTCCCTCAATTTATCCCGAATACTCAGTTGGCTAAATGCATTGCATTGCAACAATGTCCCTTTTCGCTGCTTACTCGATTGATGCGATGATAGCCAACAAACAACTTAAACGATAAAGCCTTGTGCGGGCGTAACCCCATGCTCGCACGACATCACATCCCGATATATTCGAACGGGCCATCCCTTCCTCGCACCCGCGGGACAGGCACCGAGGCGCGGTGATGCGCGTCCGGTGCGCCAAGGCATGGTGATTCACGTCCGGTTCAATCCGGCTACGGGGACGAGGCGGTGGTCCGGCCGGGCGGCCCCTCGGTTCGCATGGCCGGGGCGTGACAACTTATGCCATTTGAATCGGCTATCTGCATTGATGCGGAGTGGATCGTTACATTATACACCACCCAAAATAAGTCTCATCCTCGAGACTTCCTGAGCGCAAATTGTTCTATCGTCACTACCGAATCTAACTCAAGCATATCAATCTGTATCATTATATCCGTTCGAACACAACTTTCTACTCACTTCTCATTCTGTGTCACGTGTGTGCTTGGTCTGTCTCATTGAATGACTCTATCATTCAATCCAACTTCTGAATCGGTCTTTACTGTAACTTAGCATGGAACATATATCGCTTAATGCGGAGTATGTTATAATCCATCACAAATGATTATCTAGAGCATAGGCAAACTTATTCTAATTCGTTATACTCGTCCATGCGAATCTAACATATCCACTTGCACTAGCATTCGAGATCAGCATATCGCGAGTCTGGATAATGCACATATTCAAGACGTCCCTCAAACGTATGCATGTCAACCAACTTAGCAATATTGAAGTCTTTGCACTCGAGTTCAACATATCACTGAGTCTTGGATCGTGCACACGTTCAAGGCATCCCTCAAACATATGCATTCAACCAAACTTAGCGATATTGAATTCGGACAAATTACTCGCGAAAATCTCAAGGGTTCTCATCTTACGAATCACAACGATACCTCCAACGGGGTCAATCAAAATCCAAGTCATTTTCAAGCTCACTCAAACCAAGTATTGCACTACCGTTACGCACGATCTATCCGATCAACCGACTAGCATCTAAGTCATATTATCTATTTTGTTCATGTTTAAACATAATGTACATTTATCGACCCAAGTCTAACTCTAAGTCTTGCTGTCCCAGTTCTATGGCTTGTTTAAGCAATACTCTAAAGTCGGTCACACAATTCTTTCACTCATCATAGGGTCGTCTGCCTATTCGCTAGGTCAGCTCACAAGGTCATAGGTATTTTTACAAGTTCACGATTATTATCGAGAAAATTCATTGCACGATACTTACCCCAAATTCCTAAGGTCAAACCATTGTTCTTTTGTACGGGACATTCTACCCAAGCTCGTTTCACTTAGATTTCTAAACGTCGAGCACCAATCATTCTATCCACATCAACACGTTCATTTGCACGAAATCCAGGTTCGTTTGGCAAAATCGTTCCTAAGTCACGTTCGTTGAATTAAATCCACTATATATCTACGTCGTAGGTCAAACCCATTGATTTGTATAGTCTATCTCCTTCATTACGTTTAATAGAATTTACCTATCCATTCTTTTCTAAGCCTGGACCACCAAGTTACGATCCCATTCTAAATCTTCGATATATATCATAAACTCTAAATCGTCCAAAACGATCTACGTATCCGTTCATGAAATCATCAAGTACATCTCACTTAATGTTCTAGACTAACTCCTCCTCAAAATACATTGATTCATTTGTATCCTGAAATTCGTCTTATTGTGTCAAACCACAAGTCAAGACGATCCTTTAATTACCACACTTTGGTCTTTCGCAAGTTCAATTATTCCCGTTGGACGTAAAATTATCACACCAACGCTCCCGCAGGATAACCGTTCTAATTCGGACGTGACGCATGTACGAGCATAAAATTTTACTCATACAAGACAAGAACGTCAAACGTTATGGTTATCATCGAACGAACAGACACCTTATCATTTACACTTCGCTCCATCCAAGATATATATATATCTTTTAAGTCATGTCTGTTCAGGCCATGATCATAATTCGTCTAGCAAAATCATCCAACTTTAATGTTACCGTTTGATCATTTCGTAGTTTAATTTTAATATTCCTCAAACAACTAAGTTCAAATCCTCAAGCCAAAGCCTATCCAACTTTGTTACTTTTCATTCATCAAGTTCATTTGTAAAATCTTTGAACATGTTCCTACGAGTTCAATCATCCCCGTCGGACGTGAAATCACCACGCCAGCACTCCCGTGGAATAATCGATCTCGTCTAGGCCTGATGTCGAGAGTTACCTTCAAACTCGACTCAAGATCGTTCGTTCAAATTTAAGATTAAGTCCATTATCGCCTTTCTCAATCATCAAATCATAAATTTGCTAACTTGCATCAATCCATGCTATCTTCCAACCATTGATATGATATAAAATCTACCAAATTCGAAATCGTAGTATTCGTACTCAAACTGAACTCTATCGAGCGATATCCTACTCAAATCCAAAAATTTTATGCGCGCTATCATTCTTTCGCGCCATATTCCAATTGCACTAACTCTGATCGTATCTCCGATTATTCCATCTCAACTCAAGGTTTAATTCGTTTGATTCAATTCAAAATTGTTCGTACGATCCACTAAGTTTCTTCCGACCATGATATTAATTCCAATACTCTGAATTCCTATCCGATATAAGCCTTATCCCTTGTTCAACTCACTCTAACTTTTTTGAATCAAATCTTGCCTGATTCCTTCGAGTTCGCTTACTTGCTAGACATATAATAAGGCTTTGTACAATCACGTCGCTTGCTACTAGGCTCATTTGCTATCCCGAAATTCTCAATTCACTCGAACATTTCTAAGATGACCAATACACCACTCAAGGTTCGAGCTATACTCTATGAATATTTATAACTTATTTTATCCTCAATTTGCTTATTCGATCCTAAGACTATTGCATACATCACTCAAGAATCGAGTTATTCTATTAACTTCCTTAATCGCGTTCGCATCGTTCACTCATATATCCAATTCATTCCTTAAAACTCCAGCACGATCCTTATTCACTGCCTTGAAGATCTTAGTCTTGTATGTACCTCTATCGATAGTCCTTCATACAAACTATATTTTAGAATCATAACTTATCGCTACGAATAACCGTCTGAACTATATGTCGAAATCCAAGCACGACTCCCCAAGATTCTCTTTAGCGATATTCCGATCACGTTTCTATCGATAGCCTTTCTAAGTCTGACTTACCCTTACCTGAACGATATCCTAATCTCGTTCACAAACTTGCTCGCACCCAGGGTCTTATCGTACGATACTCAACAAAACTTAGTCGAAAGGCTGTGTGCATAGCTAACTGTCCGAACGATATTCTATCTTGCACACTAACCCGCTTGGTGTTCACGTATATGTATTCGGGTTCATATATAACTTGCAGATTCTAACACGAGTCTATTCTTATGAAGTTTGACACAGGTTGGCACAAAAGCCTTCGCTTCACAATTTCGTACAAGCAATCATATCATTCATATGCACTTTCAAAAATATTTAGACTCATTGTATGGAACATTCTATTAGAACATTGAGAGAGAGAGTCTGTAACATAACCCACGAACGGGCTTTCGAAACTGAGAGAATCGATAAGAAGTCCAAGGACGTAAGGCTATGCTCTGATACCAATATGTCAAGCCCCGATCTCCCGCAAAAATCGGTCACCCCCGTTAGGCGCGAATTATCGTGCCAGCGCTCCCGCAGGACGATCGTTTTCATCAGGACATGATGTCGCACGAGCCTGGAGTTGCGCCCGCGCAAGAAAAATACCGGAACTATCGTTGATAACTAGTTCACCAAGTCGATATAGCAAAAATATAGAATAAACACAAGTGTGAGTACATAAACAAGCTCTCTTTATTGATAATGAATAAGATTACAAGCGATGTTAGGCCGAGATTACAAGTCGCTCAAGCTCTCTCTCTCTCAAACAATAAAGGCGTGCCAAGCGACTTATAACTTGGGATGATACATAGGCGATGTTCCAACATTATGTCCTGTATATGTGCTCCAGCTCCGGACGCAACACTCCAAGGCTCCAGAGCAAACTCTACGCCTTAGCGCGCACGAGAGGACATTCTACACCGAATGAGGTTCTCCCGCACCCTGCAAGCAATCTGGTGGATTATCAGTACATGAATGCACTGGTGGGGAGGCTTCTCGCCCGCTCGACAAATCCAACACGTTATATTAGTTCCATGCACCAACTATTAAGTTATCTTTCTAGTCTTGTCTTAGGATCAATTTTATGGCATAAGATACAAAGCCTAACTCGTGTGGCAGTGCGCCATGCGATATATAAGAAACATGACGATACTTACCAACTTACCATTTATCCTTCCCTGTCCAAGTATAAAACCAAGTATAAATTCCAATATTGCATAACGAACATATGTATGCTACGAGCATGTTTCTAAATCAGATGCACGATATACACAAATTACTATACTCATATTCCTTTGTGACTCAGGTTGTGCAATGCATTATAATCAGGCCGTACAAATTACTTAGATATCTTATACTCATTTTACACAGGCATATTATACTTGTATAGGCATGTTATACTCAGACTACTCAAATGTGTTTCAAAGCTTCAGATTACTTGGTCCAATTAACGATCTGCATGCATAGTACGTCGTGCATCCGTTATTTGCCACAAGTGCCTACGAGCCCATACGCGGGTTGCCACCACATATGAAATTTACTAATGATACATACTTGGTCTTATGACCTGACGAGCCGCCATGGACAAGTTATAGTCTCGGCACGGGAATGGAATGCAACGCAGGTAGTGAGCCCTGCTGCACGCCTTTCCGTCCGAAGCAAACGACTATCTGAATATTCCTGACCGGTTCAGATCGGCCCCGGTGTGACCATCATACCGTCTGCAGGAACCATAAGCCTTTGCATAGGTTGTCCATGACCATTGACCATCAACACTAAGCTTTTATTATATGCAACATTTTTAGGCCTTTGAATAAACATAGCTACTTGACATAGTGCGAATGCATTTACTCTTTCAGAGATCTCATGATCTGGTGTGTTCTATTCCATGCACCGTTTATGGTAACATTTTACTACTTATTGCAGCTCCCGTTTTGGGAGTTGCCTTAGCGATCCAACGGTCCCGAAGTCTTTCCATATTTCTATTATTTGGCATGGAACGACTATTTTGATAGTCTTTCTGCCACATATAAGTGAACCATGATCTAATTGTGCTTCCATATCGAGGCAATATCTATGTGACGAGCATTTCAAGACATATGAAGCAATATACTTGAAGGAACATATAAGGAACAAAAGTAACGCTACGAGGTAAGATTATAAGAACTGTAACGCGAGCATACCATTCCGTTCAACCGATCTTCTTCCATGTTCTATGCAAAGAGACATTAGATGGGATTATTCTCTTAGCTAGATGTGTTATATTCTTTATTAGCATACAAAGGGTGATTCGTCTAGCGACTAGCATGTATCAACCATATTTTTAAGTGTGCAGGCTAAGCGAAGACAGGTTCATCGTAGCCATCCACCTTAGCGATGATTCGCCTCGGTCGAGCGATACTCTGAGAGAGCATTTGAAAGTATAAGTTTGAACTCTTGAAGGGCCAAGTCTGAAATCCTTTGCCTCAAGCAAGTCTTCTCGCTGAGCAAAGCAGGTCGGATCATCGCACTTGTGCCATTTGAATCGGCTATCCGTTTTGATGCGGAGCGGGTCGTTATAATACCTATACGGAGTATCGATCCCTGGATGATCCGAATATCCATAGCATGTAAGCATCTTTTCGATATAATGAGACTGTGACAACGCCACTCCAGTGTCTGTCCGGATGATCTTTATCCCCATGATAACATAAGCTTCCCCTAAGTTCTTCATACTGAACTTAGATGAGAGAAATTTCTTTGTCTCAGTGACACGTGCTAGATCCATACCCAGGATTAGCACGTCATCCACGTATAGACAAACGATGACTCCTCTCCCGTCAGCGAACTTAGTGTAAACGCACTTGTCTGTTTTACTAACCATGTAGTCGTTTGATCTTACGACTTTATCAAACTTCTTGTGCCACATCTTGGGAGCTTGTTTCAAACCGTATAATAATTTTACCAACTTACAGACTTTGTCTTCAAGCCCTTTGATGAAAAATTCTTCTGGTTGTTGCATGTAAATCTCTTCGGTCAATTTTTTTATTCAGGAATGATGTCTTAACGTCCATCTGATGAATGATTAGCTTGTGAATTATACTTAGAGAAATCAACATCCTGATGGTCGTCATCCGTGCTACTTGAGCATATATGTCGAAGTAGTTAATCCCCTGCTTCTGAGAAAATCTCTTAGAAACCAGTCTTGCCTTGAATTTGTCAACAGTTCTATCGGCCTTCATCTTCTTCTTGAAGATCCACTTGTATCCGATCAATTTTGCTCCTTCAGGTAGATCGAACAGCACCCAAGTGTTGTTGGAGGTTATTGAATTATACTCATTATTGATAGCCTCCTTCCAGAAGACAGTATCTCTGGTCTTCACTGCCTCATCATAGGTAAGCGGATCTGCTTCTACATGAAAGGTGACAAAATTATCTCCGAAGTCCTTGTGTCTCCTTACTCGCTTAGATACCGGATCTGCGAGTTCTGGTTCGAACGTTGTCTCTGTAATGACAACTTCTTCTTGGATTACATCTTTATTGAAAGTGTTGCCCTCTTGTGCACTCACACTATTCTCCGGAATATCTGTGATAACAATGTTCTTGTGCCTTGCAAACTTATTTTCAAAGAATTCTGCGTCACGAGATTTAATGATATGATTTGACTCAATATCAAGAAACCTCCGAGCATCACTCTTTTCAATATTTCTCAGGAAGATGGTTTTGGTAGTCCTCGTACCCACCTTCTAATCTTCAAGTCTGGAAGCTTCACATACGCCAGGTACCCCCACACTCGAATGATATTCAAGTTGGGTCTAACTTTGAACCAGAGTTCATGAGGAGTGACATAGAAAGTTGCGTACGACACTCTGTTTAGAATGAACGTAGCCTTAAGCGCAGCTTTTCTCCAGAAGCAGTTTGGAAGACCTCCAATTAACATAATTGAGTTCATCATCTTTGTCAACATCCTGTTCTTCCTTTCAGCTACTTCATTATATTGAGGAGAATACGGAGCAGTTCTCTTTGACAATTCCATATTTTTTGCAGAACGATGCGAATTCAATAGACCTATACTCTCCGTCTCGATCACTTCTGAGTCTTTTGAGTTGTTGTCCTGTTTGACGTTCAGCCTCAGCTATGAACTCCTTGAACTTCTCAAACGCTTCATCTTTTGACTTGAGCAGATAGACGAACGCATACTTCGAGTAGTCATCGATGAATGTAATAAAATACTTCATCCTGGCATTTGTGGAGAACTGTTTGAAGTCACAGATATCTTAGTGCACCAATTTTAGAAGATCTGTGCTTCGGTTAACCCGTTTGAACGACTTTCTTATGATCTTTGTCTGCGCAGAGACCTTATACTTCTCCACCTTCTTACCCCCATATTTGGAGATAAGCCCTAGACTAGACATCTTGTTTATCCTTTTACAGTGAACATGTCCTATTGTACTATGCCATAGCTCAAGAGAGTAACCAGAAGAAGAGACTGTATTAATGTTGTTTGCAGGAGTTACATGTTGAAGTTTGAATATCCCTTCGGTACAAAATACTTTTTCGAACTATGTTCCTTTGTATGATATCACCATCTGTCCAATATTGATGTCCATCCTCAAGCCTGCGTTACAGAGCAGACTTCCTGAGACCAGATTCTTGGCTATTACCGGTACGTGCTTCACATCCTGAATCGTCAATGACTTCCTCGAAGTCAGATTCAGTACCACCATTCCGATCCCAAGTACTTCAGCTTATGCCTAGTTTGCCACCATGAGCTTCTCAGTTGTAGGCTTGTAGGTGGTAAACAACTCCTTCTTCGAGCAAACATGGTAGGATGTGCCAGTGTCCACCCATCAGTCAGTGTCAATACCAGCCGTCACAACCTGTACAATCATATCAACCTTGTTAGGATCATATTACTCTATTTATTTGGGTTTAGATCTGCAGTCTCTCCGGTAGTGGCTCTTCTTGCCACAGTTGAAGCAAGTTACTTCTGACTTGGGCTTTGGCTTCGACTTGAACGAAGCTGACTTCACCTTAAGATGGTTGGAGTCCTTCTTGTATTGAGAAGCCTTTTGCTTCCCTTTGGAGTCGTCCGCATGCACCAAGTTGGCTTTTGCCAACTACTTGGACAACGTATCCACTTTGTTTTGGGCCATCAACTCATCTTTAACATGGATGTTGTGCAGTAGTTGATCAAGGCTAATTTGCATCTTCTTCACGTGCATGTCCGAGATAAAATTGCTCCGTCCTGGCGGGAGCTTGGCCACAATACCCCCATGACAAATGTGTCGTTTAAGGGCATGCCATCATCCTTAAGTTTTTGACGTAACTTGAAAAACTCCTTGACTTGAGGCAACATAGTCTTGTCGTCCCCAAATCGCATGTTCCAGACCTTTTCAGTCACATGAATCTTGTTGAAGTTCTCATCCGCCTTGTAATGCTTGTCTAGAGACTCTCAGACGACCTTAGCATGGTCCATCTTGCTGTATGACTCCGTCAGAGTATTCTCCATGGAGTTCAGAATCAGCAACTTACAAAGGATGTTGTCTCTTCTCCACTTGTTTTGCTTAGTAGTTGCAGTAGCAACTACCCGAACAGTAGAATCATCACTGATTGGAACAATCGGCTCTGGTTCTGTCAGAACGTAGTCCACCTCTGCGAGTTGAAGATTAAGACATACCTTCCTCTTCCAAGCGTTGTAATGATCCCCGTCAAACTTCTCAAGTTTGTTAAAACTTGTATCGAGAAGTTTCGCACGGTTGTTCTCCATCTTTCTTAGATCTTGCTTTGAGATTGTTATTCCCGAGACTAAATCAATGATGGAAAACCGCGAGGTCGAGATCAGAGGTTCACACAAAAGTTTCCACTCTGACTATTCTCGATCTCCACGAAGAACAATATCTATAAGGATCCTGATTACAACTAGCAGTAACAAGAAATCAGAAAAGGAACCTCTCGTTCTTCCTTGCAATTGCAGTTGCAGACAAACATAACATAGTTACAACTCACAGAAGAGAGGAGGAAGAAGAAGAAGAGACTTGCTTGCTGGGGTGATAAAGATCACCGTTGCTCAAAGCAAGATTCGTCCCTACACGATCTGCTTCTAGGAACCCGCAAGTTCACGAAGAACTTCTGGAACGCTCGTTGTCACCTTTGTCTGGACTCGCACGAACTCCCTGGACTTCAATAGTGGCAGCAGTAGCAACTCTCTTCGTCTCACAATTTTTGAAGTAGTTGTCAAAGAGGCGCGAAGAAAGTATTTATAGAGAGAGGGTGAAAACCCTAGCCGCCCAACAGTTACAGAAAGATAGGAACAGATTAATTACGAATCCCTAAAAGATAGGCACGAATTAATTTCAAATCCCACAAAAATAGATCTGAATAACAGACCATATCTTTCCAAAATCGTTCAAATATATCTGCAGCAGCAACAGCGCATGCGGCAACGCAAGCCGCAGCTCATGCAGCCGCGCATGAGAGCGCATTAAATGGTCACAAGGCCGATGTGCTAAGTGCAAAATGTGACAACAAAGCGCCACTTTGCGTCCTTGAGCCCGAACCCGAGTTGCTAAGCCCCTTTGGGGGGGGGCTTAGCTCCTATGAAAATAATTCCAAGAGAATGACACAAAATATAAATGCTTTCATTGAGGAGTTAATCCTTTTTCCTCCTAGAAAAACATTCCCACATGGCACCCATGTGTCCCACCACACCCCATGTGTACACCTCAACTCATACAAAGTATTATATTGAGATACCCACTTGGTGGTGTAACGTGGGACTATTTTTACTAGTCCAAAGGAAACAACACCAACATTTTTTCATGTAAAAGTCTTTTTATTTGCGTTGTGCTTTGATTGTGATATTGGCATATTGGTTTGTGCGTATTTTTTCGGTCCTCACCAAGTCTCTCGGTTTGGTGAACGATTTCTGCATTTCGTTCCCAACAATGTCGAAGTCCAGGAATCTAAGATGTGATGAGCATGATCAGTCGGTGGTCAAATATGCAGACATCTCTTTTCTTCTTTTTGCAATTAACAAAGTATAAATAGGCATTGAACATAAAATGTTATCAATAAAGGAGTAATCAGTAGTCAATATAATAAAATTACAAGGGGATAAAATCCCTGGTGCTATCAATCTTGACATGAGTTGCTACGATTTGCAACTCAGCAATCTAAAGAACTAGGCCTCTCATGTAGAGAAATGATCAATCATATGCCGTATGACATCAGCACCGTCGGAGTGCATGAAGTCAACCTTCACCTGCCATGATTAATTCAACAATGTTGGAATTATGTGTCATAGTTGATGATGATGAGTGCAGTGTTTGCTACTGCAGAGTTCTAGTGTCAACAGTCATGGACAACAAGAGAGGGAGAGGCAAACTAAACCTGAATGGCACTGTGTGCATCAAACCTCTGTATGCTTCTATGGAAGCTTACATCCACCCTTTCCCATGACAATCTTTGGAGGGCAGTCACCAGCTTCTCTGAGACATATAAAACCAAGGGGAAGAAATCAACCAACCACAGTTAATTCTAATCATTTGTTCTTTACAAAGAATGAAGATTATATATGTGTTGCAGATCAAATTAAAATTACTGTGAAAAATAAGCAACAAGATAGTCAAGATAATCGACGATTATAGTACGATTATGATTATGAGACGAATCAAAACATTCGATAAATGAACCAATATATATGGATTATAGAACAATAATATTTTCCTGCTTATATATAACATACCGACAACCACTACTTATACTTGCCTTCTATCGTATCACCATTGACGGACTCATGTGAAACATTGGCAGATGTTTCAGCAGTATCTCCTTTTGAAAATTCTTCATATACAACATGCTGGTATTTCCCACTTAGAGACTCCTCCCACTTATTAAAAAAAATAAAATTGGTTAGTAAGAAGGAAATATTAGAGAATTTTTACAACAATCAGTTTATGAACCACAAAGGTTAAATCAAGATACACAGGTAACAGACAAGATCACCTTTGGCAGTTCAGACTGGCGTCTGATAGATGAAGTTCTCCAACCCACAATATCTTATTCCCAATTTGGTTATGAAAACAATTGTGCTTTTGAGCTTACTTCTACACATGATGATAATTATTATTATTTTGAGGGAATACTTCTACAGATTATAACTAGCTAATGCAAATATACAAGCAACAAAAGTCTTGAAATAACACTAAATGGATACGATCATATCCAACATTTGAGTATGCCACTCGACGTTTGAAAGATTGCAGACCAGACCTACATCATTGAATCGTAGTACTGTTATGATGTCTCTAAGATATTATAAATTATAGAGTTTAGCAAGAAAGTAAGAAAAAAAAATGAGGCAAAGATAAGGTATATACATGAAACGAAGTTCGCCACAATCATCCACCATCTGCAGAAACAAAGGAGGTTTTCCTTGATCAATATCGTCAACAAGAAAAAGCTGTGTGCCCGTTCTCCCAAAGATCCAGTGACTGATGTAAGAAGCAACTTTCTCAATAGCAGGGACACCGAAAAGAAATGGAACCTGCATTAGGAAGATTTTCTATTTAGTCTCATGTTGAAGTCGCAAACACAAATCAAAACAAGCTATAAGAAAGTTAGTGTTGACTTCAGATCGAGGTTTTAAGTATTGGCTGAAATGGATATGTTTCGGACCGTTGGAGGGTCCGAAACTACTAGAACCGACCATTCAGAACCATGAAAACACATTGAAACTGATATTCATAGGAAGGGTCCGAATTCGATTGTGAAACCTAGTTTTTTTTTTCAAACTGTTAAATTAATATTTCACGGCACTTTAAATCCAACAGCATACTTTTAGGTTAACAAATTTTATAATTCTTTGTAGTAAAGCTTTGACCATCCCTGCAAAAGAAAATCCTAGCTTTCCAAATCCCCTACCTGTCTTAATTTTTTTGTAGGATGTGAAGTTTGGAAAAGAATGCTCACCACCGAGGTCCGAGGGGGTGGTCCACTGGTAGCAGGAGGAATGGACAAGGGTTTGAATCCCAGCCCTAGAATTTTTTTAATTAAAATGGGAGGAGGCTTTAGTGCTAGTAGCCTAGGATAGAGATGGTTATTAATTACTGATTTTTATCTCAAAAAAAAAGGAAAAAGAAAGAAAGAGAGAAACCATAGTTTGCACTATTGGCGGATACCGATCCAATATGGCCAATACCGATACGGTTTGGCATGTCCCGATCCGATACCGACTGATACTGACCGATACCGATACCGATATTGGGGGTCTTTATTCCGGTCAATTCATCAAAGAAAATTGAATAAAAAAGACCAATCAACAATGGTGTAAAAGTATAGTAAGACTGTAAAATCATGTAAAAGAAAAAACTATCTATCGTAGGTAAACCAATCGGCAATGGTGACTACTATTTCATTTAATTTCAAAACAACTAAGAAACAACACATGAAATATTTAAAATTATGCCTAAATGTATAAAATATTTTTTATAACATTTTAATAATTTATTAATAATTATTTGCTTTTCGATACTCTCCGAAACCGCCGATACCGTCGATCCTCGTACTAATAGGAAGGGTTCGACACCGATTCCGATACCGATAATGTGAACCTTGAAAGAAACAAAATGCTACTTCTAAAATGCAGTTCCTATAGACCTTGAATTCAGTACTTTTTCCATATATTATGTAGCCCTAGTCAAGAGAATAGAATGGAGAAGAATAACCTGTCCGTTTCCCCTAGAGCCGAGATGAGGTGAAGCAAAAGTGATGAAATTTACAGGTTCAAGACCACAGATGGTGCCTTTAGAATTTTCATCATTGCCATCACTGGAAGGATTGCCCTCTGCATTTTGTCGAGGAGGTCTATAAAGCCTCCCTATCGCGTATCTTGAAACCAATCCACCGACAGAATGTGCAACAAAAGAAATTCTTTTAACTTCTGGTCTTCTATTGACGACTTCAATTACCTGAGGTATAAGGAATTCAAAAGGTTTGTTAACTTAAGTTCAATACTTCATAAATTCAGTGTTGATTTTGTTGTGAAAGAGCAAGCAGTATGTGTTCTATGAAGAACCAACAACTAACCTCTGCAGCTAATCGCTCGCCCATAACATCAACACCATCTAGTGTAAGCCTAAACATGTTCTCTCACTAGCTACAAAAAGTGGCAAATGAAATATGGTTATGCATTTTAAGACAATATGGACTAAAAAATTAGAGCGATACATATGATCCAAAGGAAATGGCAAAAACTTGTGCTTAACGAAAAATTGCTAAACAACTGAATAAGTAATTGTTGAGAGTATGAATGGACTTTTAGTCCCACATGGAGTAGAATAGTAAAGAGAGGGGTTGGCCTCTCCTATAAATATGTAGCTCCACCACAATAATAAATAAGCTAAGAATTAAACCATATTTCGATTTGGTATCAAACCCAGGTCCATCCAAACCCGAACCCCACCCCACCCCCTCACATCCGCCCCTCCCTTTCTTCTCCCGCAGGCCCCATGGCCGTGCGTCGTCCCTCGGCCCCGAGCCACCGGCTCTTCGACAACGCGCCGCCCCACGGCCTTGCGCCACCGGCTCATCGGCCGCATGCCGCTCCACGGCCCTGCGCCGCCTCTCAGCCCCGCTCCACGGCCCTGTCGGCCTACTGCGCTGCAGCAACTGCTGCTACAGTTGCTCCTGTTGTCGCTGCGACCCCAGCGACCTCAATCTCGTCGGCCCCCGACGACCTTCTCTGCTGCTACTGTTGGAGCGAGGTATATCAGTGAGAAAACTTTTGTGTGAACTCCTGATCTCGACTACAACTGTCATCTCGTGAGGTCATGCGGCCTCGGGTTCAAGCCTTGCATGGGACATGAGCAGCGTCTCTCAGGGACACCGCTGCCGCTAAAGAAAGAACAGTAGAAGAAGAGATGACGGAGATCATAGGTAGAAACTAACTAGATCTGCCACAACCTTGCTGATGGAAGAGGACAAGGAGAAGACGATGGAGATGATCTACGGCAAGCTGACCGCCCAAGAGATGAAGGCTTTGGTAGACGATCTCTTCTCCAAGAGGCTGGCTGAGACTAGCTCCCGAGCTGCACATGCGGATGTGGATCCTTCACCATACAAAATAGGAAAGTTGGAGAAACTGGAGATAAAGTTGGAGGGTACTTCCAACTACTTGAAGTGGTCGCGTCCAGCGATGCAAACTCTGAAGGCAAGAGGCTTGGTAGGCTATGTGAATGACCAAACCAAGGCACCTGAAGATCACTCCTCACGGGAGTTTGTTGTATGAAAAATTGTCAACAATGTTGTAGCTGGATGGTTGACAGCTTCATTGACTGACCAAGTGTCGGACAACGTGGAAGCAATGGAGGGTGCTGATGACATTTGGAGGACGCTAAAAGATATGTACTCAGGGTCGGACAACCCTATAAGGGTCTTCCAATTACAAGATGAACTTGATAAGGTGGTCCAAGAAGATCATACCATCTCTGAGTATGCGGCTCTGCTGAAGAAGTATTGGTCAGATCTCGACTACTATGATCCCATTGGCGTGGAAGATGAGCAAGTAGAACCAGCATTTGTGAAACATTATAAGAAATTAATGGAGTATGCTTCGCGAAAGAGGATGATGAAGTTTCTAAAGGAGCTGAACCCAACATTCGAGCAGAGGAGGAATGTCCTACTTGCACAACCCAGGCTGCCATCACTAGATGAGGCCATAGCTGCTATGGCACAAGAAAAGACACGATTGAAGCTGATGCCTAACACCACTAGCTCTCCGGAAGAGAAATCAGCTCTAGCAGTTTTTAACCCAAACTCTTCCGGAGGGGGAGGGTGCTACAACTGTGGAGACCCTGGATACTTCATCAGATTCTGTACGAAACCTCTGAGAGTCCAGTCCAGCGGCCGTGGACACAACCGTAGAGGGCATAGGGGCAGTAGTGGAGGCTATGTTGGTGGCAGAGGTAATCATTTTGGAGGACACAAGACAAACCTGGCAGAGGAGGAAAGTGAGAGTTAGTCATCTGGAATGACCCTAGTGAGAGAAAAATGGTAGAGATATGGAGAAGCATGAGGCTTGGAACCAGCGACAATCGAGCCAACACCTCTGGGACATCGACTCCAACCACCTCCAGGGGTAACATCACCTACTATGTCCATACAAGCAAAGGTATACCTGCTAATGCCCTTGTATCTATCCACAAACCAGGTTGGATAATTGACTCTGGGGCATCCCGCCATGTCACGGGTGCCCGTGATGAGTTCCAAGATTACACTCATCTGACGACGCCTGAAAGCATTCAGACTGCTGATGGTACTGCTAGACCCATTGTGGGTAAAGACACAGTTGAATGCACCCCTTCCATGATCCTTACTGATGTCTTGCATGCTCCATCTTTTTCTGTTAATTTTTTGTCCATTAGTGCCATTGTTCTTCAACTTAATTGTATTGTTTCCTTTGACATTCCTAAGATGACTTTTCAGGAGAAGGGAACGGGAAGACGGTTGGGAACTGGTACTTGGCATAAGGGACTGTGGTACTTGGACAGGGGTGGACTGTACACAGCACTGACATCACTGGTGGAAGAAGTACAAACGGAAGAGCCGCGAAGAACTGTAGAAGCAAAATTATTACTTCAATATCAACGCATGGGATATTCTTCATTTAGTATACTGAGTCGAATGTATCCATCTATATATCAAAAGACTAATAAACAAAAGTTGGTTTGTGATGCTTGTGAGCTTGGAAAATATACCAGAAGCTCTTATGTAAGTTCTGGAAATAGAAGTTTAGCTGCCTTAGATATGATACACTCTTATGTGTGGGGATTTTGTCCTACAACTGCTGCTAACGGTTTTAAATGGTTGATCCCTTTTATTGACTGCTACACACGTGTTACCTGGGTATACCTAATGAAGAATAAAAGTGATATTTTTGCATGCTTTCAAGATTTTTATCGCAGGATTACAACACAGTACAGTGCTAAAGTAAAGATTTTGAGGTCTGACAATGGGACATAATACACCAACAAGGCTATTGAAGAGTACTTATCAGCCCAGTGATACATCATCAGACTTCATGTGCCTACACACCAGCACAGAATGGCGTGACAGAGCGGAAGAATAGACACTTGTTAGAAGTAGCACGGTCAATGATGTTTGCCATGAATGTTCCAAAATACTTGTAAGGGCATGCCGTGTTAACGGCTGCATATCTCATCAACAAGATACCCTCTCAGGTGTTAGGATGGAAGACACCGTTTGAGATGCTTACATGAGAGAATAAATACATTGTTCCCCCAAAGGTGTTTGAATGTGTATATTTTGTGAAGGATAATAGGCATGCGGTGGAAAAATTGGACCCTCGGGAAGTGAAGTGCATCTTTGTTGGCTACTCAGGGACTCAGAAGGGATACTCTTGTTGGAGTCCGGTGGAGCGAAGGCTCTTTTTGAGCATGGACGTTACATTCAGAGAGATGGAACCCTACTACTATAATGGTTCAGATGAAGGCTCCGTATTTGGTGACACACCTAACACATGAGGTATTAGGAGTGAGGGGAATATGGGCCCAAGCGTGATTGTCGGGTCAGTTCCATGTCCAATGATGGAAGTTGATCCAAGAGAACAAGGGAGAGATAACAAAGGGGAGGAAAGTGATAAGGAAGAAAGTGATTCTGTAGTACAGGGGGAGGAACAGACTACAGAAAAATCTACAAAACTCCAAGTCTATCGAAGGAGAAAATAGCAGTCCACTACTGTACCTATTGTCCCTACTGTGCTATGTCCCTAGCCTAACCCTGTCCCAACTCCTAAAGATGCTCATGCTCCTCCTGAAGATGCGCCTCCTACACCTGATCCTTCTAATGAGGATACATATCACTCTGATTCGGATGGTATGATCTCTCCTCCAATACCACATATTCCCTTAAGAAAATCTTTTCGCAGTAATGTGGGAAAGCTCCCTAACCGTTATGGTTATGAACATAATATTGCCAATTTTTTGTCATACTCTAATCTATCCCCTACTTATGGAACATTCATTGCATCGTTAGACACTACCTCTGTACCTAAGTGCTGGCAGGAAGCTAAGGAAGATCCGAGATGGAAAGCTACAATGCTGGAGGAACTCGGAGCACTAGAAAGAAATAGGACATGGGAACTTACTCCATTACCTAAAGGAAAGGGAACAGTTGGATGCAAATGAGTCTTCATAGTAAAGGAGACGCCAGAAGGGAAGGTGGAGCGATACAAGGCAATGTTGGTTGCAAAGGGTTTCACTCAATCCTATGCCATCGACTATGATGAGACATTTGCTCCGGTGGCAAAGATGAGCACTGTGAGAACCCTGTTCTCCCTTGCAGCAAACCATGGGTGACAGCTGTATCAATTGAATGTGAAGAATACTTTTCTTTATGGGGATCTACAAGAGAAAGTATACATGGAGACCCCCCCGGGGGTTTTGCACGAAGCAGTCAACGAAAAAGATGTGCAAGCTGAAAAAATCACTGTATGGACTCAATCAATCTCCTCGAGCCTGGTTTGATAGATTCATGAAGGCTGTCACAGGCATGGGGTACCACCAGACTAATGCAGATCATATGGTCTTCTTCCAGCATGCGAGAGGCCATATCACCATACTTGCAGTATATGCGGATGATATAGTAATCACAGGTGATAATGAGGAGGAGATCACCAAGCTGAAGTCAAAGCTCGCCAAAGAGTTTGAAGTGAAGGACTTGGGAATGATGAGGTATTTTCTCGGAATCGAGGTAGCTCGAGGAAGAGATGAGATTGTCCTCTCTCAGAAGAAATATATATTAGATCTGCTCACAGAAACGGGTATGCTTGGGTGTCGATCGACAGTCACACCAATCGATCAAAAAGATAAGTTGGGGGCAGAGGTAGGAGAGCCGGTTGATCGTGAAAGATATCAGAGACTTGTAGATAGATTGATTTATCTAGGCCACACTAGCCCTGATATCTCATTCGCTGTGAGCGTAGTGAGTCGCTATATGCATGATCCAAGAAAGGACCATGTGGATGCAGTTTTTCATATTCTGAGATATCTGAAGGGGGCTTCTGGAAGTGGGCTATGGTTCAAAAATAATGGACACCTGGGTGTTGAGGGATACTGCGATACAGATTGGGCAAGCTGCATGGATAACAGAAGGTCTACCTCAGGATACTGTGTCTTTGTAGGAGGTAACCTAGTCTCGTGGAGAAGTAAGAAACCGTTTATGGTAGCACGATCAACCGCTGAAGCAGAATATAGAGCTATGGCTCTGGGTGTATCAGAGTTGCTATGGATAAAAGCACTGCTGACAGAGTTGAAGTTGGACCAGGGAACACCATTGCTTCTTCTGAGTGATAGTCAAGCTGCAATAAGTATAGCTAACATTCCAGTTCAGCATGACAGAACGAAGCACATCGAGATCGATCGGTTCTTTATTAAAGAGAAGCTAAAGAAAGGTATATTAAATCTTGATCATGTTCGCTCAGAAGAACAAGTTGCAGATTGTCTTACTAAGGGACTTAATTCATTGAGTCTCTCTAAACTTTGTAATAAGATGGGATGATTGATATCTATCGTCCATCTTGAGGGAAAGTGTTGAGAATATGTATAGACTTTTAGTCCCACATGGAGTAGAATAGTAGAGAGAGGGGATGACCTCTCCTATAAATATGTAGCTCCACCACACTAATAAATAAGCCAAGAATTAAACCATATTTCGATTGTAATAAAATGTGACTCTATTAGCAGATCTGGACGTTTGACATCTAAACCATTGTTTCCCTTCTCTAACAACTTTAAGTGAAAAGGATTGAGAAAGTATGCATTACACAGCTTGGATGAATTGGTTAGTTTTAGTTGTTAGTTACTTAGCTATTGTAATATCTTTCTCTTCTTCCTTACTACTCTAATAAAAGGCCCTAGAATTCCCAATTCTTCTCTGTCCTTCCCCAAATTATTGTGTGATTACTGTCAATCCATGGTGAATCCAGTTGGATCTCATCAATTGGTATCAGAGCCGTACGATCCACACTTCGGAGCATACGGAAGTCCGATCTCGAGCTCGAGTAGCCATAGCGTCCGGCGAGGCTCGCCGGAGGAGAACCGACGTCCGACAGAGGAACCTCACCTCCGAACTCACCAATATGGTTGGGGATCTCCTGGATATGGATGGGGATCTCCTCAATTTGATTATGGATACAATCTGATCATGGAGCCACCACCACCACCGCCTCCGCTACCGGATCTTTGTGGTACGTACTACACTCCTCCCTACTCGTATCATGCTTCCATGCCCGTAGATCCATTTTTTCCTTACTCAACGACGATGCAAAGCTTTCCGTCGACACAAATGCATCAACAACAACAGCAGTACTACTGTTCTCCATGTCTGTTTGATAAAATAACCGTTCAGAATCAATTGCAACAAGGTTGGAGGCAGCAGCATGGAGATCATGATCCACAACAACCCTACGCGTCCAGCCTTCATAGAGTGTCATCACTACACTCCCAGGAACAAGCTCCACAGCAACTGCCTAAACCGACAACTGAATCTGAGAAGACACTTCATCAGCTTGAGCTTCACGGACCTGATCAAGTGCAGAAGCATGGGGATCCTGGTCCACATCAACAAAATGTACTGCAATTTGCTTCTCCTCACTCACAAGCACCTGGACCTGAGCAGCCGCCTCAAAAGCAGCAGCAGAAAGTTCCTGTGAAGAAGCTGGGTAGTATGAGCTGGTGCCGTAGGTGCGATGTTGATTGCACAGATATGGAAGGATTGGTTCTCCATTCGTTCACAAGTGAACATCAAAACAAGACCATGGCATTGGTTTTGGGCATCAGACAAAATATGCAATCCACTACAAGAGAGGTTAGCAAGGGTGATGCTCAGGAATCAATTGCAAAGTGTGCCCAGCACTTGCATCAGGAGCCTAGCTTTGGGTCTTCGAAGACCACAGATAATATTCAGAATCAAAAGGGTGCTGCCAGTGGGTATTACCAGGATAGACTCGGGACAAGTGCACTGACAGGAGAATCTTCAAAAATTGTCTCATTGCATAGTGATGATGATGTTACCAGTGAAATGTTAGTATCAGAGACCAAGCGGTTACATGAGATGGAAGTGGAGAAAGCCTTGGCAGATTTCATAGACCAAGCAGACGAAAAACTTTAATTGGCAATTGAAGAGGTGACTTCTCGGAATGAAAGTTTGTCATCTGAGAATGAGAATCTTAAATTTAGCCTAGAAGCTGCTGATCAGCAAAACTCTGATATGATCCAGAGAGTATCTATTGCAGTAGATGAGATCAGTTCTCTGAAGTCTGATATCTTAAGGTCATTTAATCAGACCCAAGAGGCTGAGAAACCCATCAAAGTCATGACAACTGATTTAGGAAATCTAAAAGATGAGAACTTAAAATTGTTGAACACAAACAATGATTTGAACCAACAGCTGAGAGTTAAAGACGTTGAAAAAGAAGCTTTGACAGCAGGATATTTGGAATCCATTGAAGCAGCACGACAGGCAGAAGAAAAGACCTCTGTTCTATCGAAGGAAATTGAAACGGTGAAAGACGAGAAATCACAGTTGTTGAAATCACACCTGGTATGGGATCCAGGTCCTGCGTTGTTGATTGATGCTTCAAGATATAGGAATATAACTGCTGGAGTTAAGGGTTTTGCAGTGCCAAAAGAAACACAGAAGAAACTTGTCAAATTTTCTTTTCATGGACAACCTGCTGAGTTCAAACATGGTAGTGTTGTCATAACAGCAGTTGCATAAACACCTCTAATCCTAATGTTATGCTTGGTGCTGCTCTAGTTGCAAAGAAAGCTTGTGAATTAGGTCTCGAGGTCAAACCATGGATTAAGACAAGTCTTGCCTCAAGATTAGGGGTGGTTACCAAGTATGTGCTCAAGAGTGATCTACAAAAGTATTTGGATCGGCTAGGCTCTCACATTGTTGGCTATGGTTGCACTACTTTTATTGGGAATTCAGGAGATATAGATGAATCTGTTGTTACTGCAATTTCAGACAATGTCATTGTTGCTGCTGCTGCTGTACCTTCTGGAAATAGGAACTTTGAAGGTCGAGTGCACCCCCTGACTCGAGTCAACTATCTTGCTTCACCTCCTCTTGTTGTAGCATATGCTCTTGCTGGCACGATTGACATTGATTTTGAGAAGGAACCAATTGGAATAGGAAAGGATGGGGCAAATGTGTACTTTAAGGACGTCTGGCCATCTTCTGAAGAAATAGCAGCGGTTGTTCAATCAAGTGTGTCGTCAAATATGTTTAAAAGCACTTATGAGGCCATTACTAAAGGCAATACAATGTGGAACCAGCTCCCCGTCCAAGCGACAACTATGTACCAATGGGATCCATGTGGCTTAGTTGGAGAGGGAACGAAGGAAGTGATACTCGGATCAAGATGTTCTTGCTCTCCTTGTGGCCCAATCCATGGTTGATAAGGTACTTCCTTCTGCATTCCTGCCTAAACAGGTGACCAATTTAACAAAAGACCCAAAAGGAATTAAGGTATATGAAACCTCAGGCATAATGATCTCAGTGCATTCATCCTGTTGGCTGTGCATTAAACTTGCAACCGAAATTCAAGAAAATGGTGAGCAAATAGAGGGGTTTCAGAAGTTCCTGGGTCAATTTTCCAGCAGTAGAGGAACTGTCATATCTTCAATTGCTGAGGTAGTATGGGATCCACGAGCGCACATCCATGTCTGCCATTTATGGTTAATGCCAAGTATCAGCACTAGTAACAACTTAATGACCAGTTTTCATGTTCGTGTGTGGGATCCCGGAATCAGATTTTTGGCAGTATTCAGTGATCACACTAGTTTCAGCTTGGACTATTAGCATATCTTGTCTCTACATTGACCTTGGGACAAGGTCAATTTCAAGGGGTAGGTATTGTTACGTGCCCAGGAGAGGAGCTACCCTTACAAGTGATCATCACTCTCTTCATACTGTATAGCACACTCATAATGACAGCTACTGATATCTCCAACTCAGCATGTTAGTTAGTATTGAATCCAGCTCAGCTCTTGAAGCACCAATCACCAGCCTGCATCGTGTTGGGAGCACCAATCACCAATAGGCATCGTGTCACAATGCCAACTCAGTAGGAGATTATCAGAGGAGTATCAGAGTTAAGCCTGAGCTAAGATCTATAAATAGGAAGAGAGTGTGAGGATTACACAACTTGGATGAAATTGATCAGTTTTAGTTGTTAGTTACTTAGCTATTGTAATATCTACCTCTTCTTCCTTACTACTCTAATAAAAAAACCTAGAATTCCCAATTCTTCTCTGTTCTTCCCCAAATTCTTGTGTAATTACTGTCAATCCATGGTGAATCCAGTTGGATCTCATCACTGAATATATCAAATGTTTTTTAGTTTTTAATAACGATATCTCTTTATTCTTTTGACACCGGAACTCCAATCCTAAACCCCGAAAACTGTTGAAACTGGTGATACAGATACTCATTAGAAGAGACCCAAACCGATATTGCCAACCTTGCTAATACTCATAGGAAGGTCCAAAACCTGTAGAATATTTGGAGTTCTATTATTAATTATAATATCTTGGCTATATATATATATATATATAGCCTTACAACCCTCCATCTTACATAAAACCCCCTAATACATTATAATATACCAACACTCCTCTTCAAGATGGGCGAAAGATATTCACTAAGCCCATCTTGTCACATCCTCTAATCATATCTACAGAGCTAAGTCCCTTGGTCAGACTGTCTGCTACCTGATCCTTGGTTGGAATGTGGCCTAGCTCCAGTAGTCTACTGTCCAACTTCTCCTTGATGAAGAACCTATCGATCCCGATGTGTTTGGTCCTGTCATGCTGCACTGGATTGTTGGCGATACTTATAGCTGACTGGTTGTCACACCACAACTTCATCTTGGCTCCTTGATCCAGCTTTAGCTTTACCAGCATACTCTTCAGCCATAGCAGCTCTGCAACTCCCAATGACATAACTCTGTACTCCGCTTCAGTTGTCGATCTGGCCACCACTGACTGCTTCTTACTCCTCCAAGAGACCAAGTTGCCTTCTACAAATATGCAATAGTCCGAGGTAGACCTCCTGTCATCAGCACAGCTAGCCTAGTCAGAGTCACAGTAGCCCTTGATGCTCACGTGATTATTCTTCCTGAATATCAGTCCCTTTCCGGGGGCACCCTTCAAGTATCTCAGAATCTGGTACACTGCGTCCATATGACCCTTCCTTGGGTCATGCATGTAGTGGCTCACCACACTCACTGTAAAGCAGATATCAGGACGTGTGTGGCTCAAATAAATCAACTTTCCTACCGGTCTCTGTTATCTGTCCCGGTCAACTGGTTCTCCAGCCTCAACACCCAGCTTGAACCTCTGATTGATCGGCATCGCTGCATGTTTGCATCCCAATATCCATGTCTCTGTGAGAAGGTCCAGCGCATACTTTCTCTGAGAAAGAACTACCCCCTTTGCTTCTCGAGCAATCTCAATCCCAAGGAAGTACCGAAGAAGGCTAAGGTCCTTTACCTCGAACTCCTTGCCAAGCTTCCCCTTGAGTCGGATAATCTCCTGCTCATCATCTCCTGTGATAATCATATCGTCCACATACACCACAAGCATGGTGATGTGGCCTCCACTCCGACCAAAAAATACAGTGTGATCAGCGTTGATCTGCCGATATCCCATCCCTATCATCGCCCTCTTGAATCTGTCAAACCATGCTCAAGGAGACTGCTTCAGTCCATAGAGGGACTTCTTCAACCTGCAGACCTTGTCCACTGTCTTATCAGTGCAGAATCCTGGTGGTATCTCCATGTACACCTCCTCCACTAGATTCCTATGAAGAAACACATTCTTCACATCCAGCTGGTATAGCTTCCATCCACCATTTGCTGCCAAAGAAATCAGGGTCCTGACGGTGCTCATCTTCGCCACTGGTGCAAAAATCTCGTCGTAGTCAATACAGTACGCCTGACTGTATTCCTTTGCCATCAATCGAGCCTTGTAGTGCTCAACCTATCCATCTGGGTTCTGCTTCACAGTAAAGACCCACTTGCATCCGACTGCCCTCTTTTCCTCTGGCAGTTTTACCAGTTCCCAGTATGACTCTTCTCAAGAGCCCCTAACTCCTCGTGCATCGCCGCTTTCCACTTTGGATCGTTCTTGGCAACTTGCTAATTGTTAGGTGCAGTAATACTATCCAAAGACGCAATGAATGCTCCATGAGAAGAAGAGATGTTATCATATGAAACAAACTGAGCAAGGTTCCAACCATATCTATTAGAAGGATTTCCTGCATTGCTGCGAGTGGTCCTCCGTACTGATAATGGTATGGGAGAGGTAGGAAGAATGATATCACCTGAAGGAAAATCTGGTGGTTGTGGTGTAGGTGTCTTAGGAGTCGAGACGGACGCAGGCAAGGGACTTAGCACTGGTATTATAGGCACTATATGTACTGGTCCTGCAGTTTGCTTCCCTTTCCTGCTGAAGGTAAGTAACTCCCCCTGAGCCGTGGGCCTAACACCTCGCATCTCCTTCCTCTGTTCCTCTTCACTCTCTTCCTCAACCGTTCCTCCATGCCATACTCCTAAATCGGTCACCAAACTCTTACCAATCTCTCTCTCTCGTCTCATACTCTCAGTGTCAGGTGAGTTGTCCATGGATGAGGTTCCCTCCTGACGGTAGTATGGCTCAAGCTTCCTGAAGTGAACATCCATGCTCACAAACTTTTTCTTCTTCTCTACTGGACTCCAGCACACGTACCCCTTCTGAGTCGCCGAATAGCCCACGAAGACACACTTGATTGCTCTAGGGTCAAGTTTTCCAACAGACAGTCTGTTGTCCTTCACAAAATATACGCAGCCAAACACCTTCAGCGGGAGTATCCCACTATTATTTTCTTGCAATATCTAACATGGAGACTTCTATCCCAGTACTTTCGAGGGCATCCTGTTGATCAGTTGAGCTGCTGTCAACACTGCATGCCTCCACAGACTCTGTGGGACATTCATGGTGATCATTATGCTCCTTGCCACCTCCAGAAGGTGTCTATTCTTCCTTTCTTCCACTCCATTCTATGCTGGTGTGTATGCACATGTGGTCTGATATTGTATCCCTTGGACTGACAGATATTCCTCAAGTGCTTTGTTGGTATACTCTGTCCCATTGTCAGACCTCAGTACCTTTGTCCCATTGTCAGACCTCAGTACCTTCAGAGTCTGGACATATTTATAAAAGTCCCGAAAACAGGCAAAGACATCACTCTTATTCTTCATCAAATACAGCCAGGTGACACGAGAGGAACAATCAATAATGAAACGAAATACTTGTAACCATTCATAGTAGTTGTGGCGCACGGCTCCCAAACATCAGAATGTATAATACCAAAAACAGAAGAGCTCCTATGGCCTGCACTAACATATGAGCTCCTAGTAAGTTTGCCTAAATCACATGCATCACATACTAGTTTCTCCTTATTTGCTTTCTCATAAATAGATGGAGACAACATACTCAAAATACCAAAAGAGGAGTGCCCCAACCGCCTGTGGTGGAGTATTAGTGTATCCTCGGCACTCATCTTCGGTCCTCTCATTCCTGCCCTCTCTGCCACAGACACCAATACCGAATTTAGTCCTTCCCGATCCAGGTACCACAATCTATCATGCCAAGTGCCAGTCCCAAGTCTTTGTCCCGTCTCCTTCTCCTGGAAGATTGCCTTAGGAATATCAAAAGAGACAATGCATTTTAGTTGGAGGATTATAGAACTAATGGACAAAAGACTGACTGGAAAGAAGGAGCATGCAAAACATTGGATAATTTTACTGAACCTGTACAATCGACAGTACCCTTACCGACCACTAGCTGGAAAGTACAATCGGCTGTTTGAATGCTGTCCGCCAATGCTAGGTGAGTGTAGGAAGAGAACTCACTAGCATTTTCTGTCACGTGTCGAGACGCACCCGAATCGACAATCCAGTCCGGCGATCTAAGGGAAGACATATATGCAAGAGCGAGTGAGTTATCAGTACCTTCCGATGGATGGATATACATGGCAGCGTTGTCTCTGGCGAAGACTGAGGTAGACGTCTCCTCAGTCCCACTCCTCCTGTCTCCATCGCTTGACGCTCTCTGCTTTCTCCTGAGTACCTCCAGCATGTCCAGCAGTGCCTGATCCTCCTCAGTATAGGCGCCATCAGTTCCCTCCTCCCCTTCTGCTACCAGCAGATTCGCCCGATAACCTCCTCGACCACCCCATCGACCCCCAAGACCACGGCCACTACCACGGCCACGTCCTCCAAACTGTCTATGTCCACCACCTGAATCTCCCTCATTGGGTGGTTTGGTATAAGCATACCTCAGATGGCCCACCTTCCCGCAGTTGTAGCACTGCCGGGATCTCCCTTAGGTTCTGTGCCGCCTGAATTAACAACCACCAGTGCTGACTTCAATTCAGGAGGACCACCTGTCCCTTCTAGCAGCTTGATGCGAGTCTCCTCCTGGATCATGGCCGAGATAGCCTCTTCAAGTGTAGGAATCTTCGGTTGGGCTAGAAGTAGTGCTGTCCATTGAGAAAACACTATGGCCAGCCCTTTAAAAAACTTCATCGTCCTCTCCTGCAAACATACCTGTCTCTCCTTACACTTCGGGTCCTCGCAGCTCGTCCGATCTGAGAAATGATCGTAATCCAACCACAGACGCTCCAACTCCTTGGCATACTCCTGCACCGTCTTCTCTCCCTGTACGGTATCGTTGATCTCCCCCTTGATCTGGAAAACCCTTAAGTTATTCTCCACACCATCGTAGGTCCTCCTCAACTTCTCCCACACGTCCTTTACCATCTTAAGGCCATCTACTGTGGCAGCAATCGACTGGACTAAAGAATTGAGGAGCCAAATGTATATCACCATATGAGTGGACTTCCACTCGTCGCGTCCTGCCGAGCCCTCATCCGACTGTCTTCTCTCCTAACAAGAAATCCTCCAGGTTCTTCCCTGCGAGGGTTCTCCTCATCCGTCTTGACCAACTCAGGTAGGTGGCCAGTCCATCAAGCTTCAGATCGATGGAGGGAAGCTCCAACTTCGCCAGTGTTCGTGTCGCGCTCTCACTAGCCGACAGTTTAATCAGCTTCATCAACGTTGTGACCTCCGCAGGGTCCAACTTCTTGATGATCTCCTCCATCGATCCTCCTCTTCTCTGATCTCCTCACACCCGTTCATGTTCGTTCTTTTCGTCCTCTCCTAGACCCGATCATGCCTCTCTCCCATCGAATCTAGGCGAGCGGTACGGCGGCTAGGGTTTGGCGGTCGGGGCGGCGGCGGCGGCGTTGGTGAGCGGTTTGGCGGCGGTGGTGGGCGAGCGGTGCGGCAGCAGTGGCGGCGGCTATAATTTGTGGCGGCTAGGGTTTGTGCTCTGATACCATGTAGAATATTTGGAGTTCTATTATTAATTATAATCTCTTGTCTATATATATATATATATATATATATATATATATATATATATAGCCTTACAACCCTCCATCTTACATAAAACCTCCTAATACATTATAATATACCAACAAAACCCAATACCCTAAACTGAATTCTGGAACCTTAATTAAAGCCCAAGTAGAAAAGGGTATTATCTACTTGAAAGGAATCAAGTGGATTGAGCATTGATCCGAAAGCAAAACCCACTATGTTGCATGAATACATATGTGGACACAGATACAAACACGATATGGATACGGCATACAAGCATTTCCAAATAGGTACAAAAGTAATATTGCATGAGTACGGATACGAGAACGGGTACGGTCACGATACATATACGGACATCATTGTGCTGTCGCCTGTGCAGCATAAAAAACCCATGAATGTCGCTGAAGCTGATTAAGGTGGAACAAATTTTGATACCACCTCAGCATCAAATAAGTGAAACACAGATAGGTCATATAGAATGCAAGATATTTAAACTTCATTAGCTTGATGTCTCAAGCATGAACTATGACACAGATTACTAGGTTATTCATGTACCTGGATTGATGTGGAATCTTCTATTTGGGTCAATCAAATAACACGAATTATATTTTCATTGTCTAAATTTAAATTAAATACTTAATTATTTGATGTATTGTTTTATTTTATTTTTGTTTTTATCTTTCCTAGGTTTAGTTTTCTATAAATAGAGTTGTATGAACCTTTTGTTTAGTAGAGAATAATTGATTGAGACTAAAAATTTTGAATTTGACAAGAGTGAAACCCTAGTTTTTATTTCTCTATGCCCCCTCCACCCCCCAAATATTTGTGTACTGTAAATTTCTCCCCAAATATTTATGTGCTGCAAAATTGAGTCTTCTTCGTGTGTTCTTGCCGACTTCGCCGTTGCCTATGACCCTCCATCTTTCACCATCTTCATCGATGTTATTCTCGTCATGTTCACGGCTCATCGTTTTCATGGTAACTTCGTTGCTATACACTTCTATTGTTCAGTTTCACGAATTATTATAAGATTTTAACAAAATTTTAATTTTTCGCTAACCCAAAAGTTTCCACATCCATTTTTTTTAATTCTTTAAGTCCATAAAAGTTTTAATTTCGTAATCCAAATAGAAATTCAAATTTTCCTTTAGGTCTCGTCTTGCATCAAATTGGTAACAGTCCCAGGTTACAGGTAATTTTATATGTAGATAAGATATTAGGAAACCATTACTACAAAATAAAATATGGATCACGAGGACTTATTAAGAAAAATTAGTGGCATATTAGATGCTCAATTCGACAAATTTAATATAAGATTTGATAGATTAGATGCTAAATTTGATAAGTTTATTAGCGGAATAAGTAATGACATGCCTAATTAAGTGCTCAATTTGGCAATAATGGTATTAGGGAAGAGTAGTGTTAAAAAGAACCCTAAAAATATAGTTGAGTATTTACCTTATCTATATAGCAATAGAGTCTCTATTAGTAGAACCTAAGAAATCTATCACAGTTGAGTCACCTATTAGGTCAGTGTCTGACATGAAGCCTAAATTTAAACAGACAATATAGTGTTGGGAAGAATTAAATAGGTCATTCAATGAGTCCCAAAAATATACTGAAACTAATGAATGAGATCATGAGTACAATTTTTTTTTTTTTACAAATTAGTATAGTTGTTTTGAAGATATAACAATTGAATGTAGGGACGATCAAGATTGTCCATACATTATTTTGATCCCATGGAGATGCATAGGAAATTGATCATTGGAATGTTTATCACTACATCACCGGTGCACATAAACACTTACTCCACCTCCAAGACCATTGGGGCAGTCCTTTCAAGAGCATTTATAGTGACATTTCCAACTTCGTAACGACCACCACCATGACCATCTTGGGATACATCAGCAAGAACATCTTCTTCTGTTGAAATTAGTTGATTATTTTATTGATTGTCTCATTGGCATTATATAGCCTTACAGTCATTAATACAATGATTTCAATCATTATGACAATAATCTCATAATGGAATATCCTGTGACATATTCTGGCATCCCAAATATGTCCTCAGGATATTCCCATGTGCTTATACTATACTTAAATATGACACCCAACATACCATATCAACACTCTCCCTCAAGATGGGTGAAAGATATTCACTAAGCCCATCTTGTCACATCCTCTAATCATGCTCACTGAGGCGAGTCCCTTGGTTAGTCCATCTGCTACTTGATCCCTGGTTGGAACATGGCCAAGCTCCAGTAATCCTCTATCCAACTTCTCTTTGATGAAGAATCTATCAATCTCGATGTGTTTGGTCCTGTCATGCTGTACTGGATTGTTGGCGATACTAATAGCTGACTGATTGTCACACCACAGCTTCATCTTGGCTCCTTGATCCAGCTTCAGCTCCACCAGCATATTCTTCAACCATAGCAGCTCTGCAACTCCCAAGGCCATAGCTCTGTACTCTGCTTCAGCTGTCGATCTGGCCACCACAGACTGCTTCTTACTCCTCCAGGAGACCAAGTTACCTCCTACAAATATGCAATATCCCGAGGTAGACCTCCTGTCATCAGCACAACTAGCCCAGTCAGAATCACAGTAGCCCTCGATGCTCACGTGATTGTTCTTCCTGAATATTAGTCCCTTCCCGGGAGCACCTTTCAAGTACCTCAGAATCTGGTACACTGCATCCATATGACCCTTCCGTGGGTCATGCATGTAGCGGCTCACCACACTTACTGCAAAGCAGATATCAGGACGTGTGTGGCTCAAATAGATCAACTTGCCAACCAGTCTCTGGTATCTGTCCCGATCAACTGGTTCTCCAGCCTCAGCATCAATCTTGAACCTCTGATCTATTGGTGTCGCTGCAGGTTTGCACCCCAACATCCCAGTTTCTGTGAGAAGGTCCAGTGCATACTTCCTTTGAGAGAGAACAATCCCCTCTGCTTCTCGAGCAATCTCAATCCCAAGGAAGTACCGAAGAAGGCCGAGATCCTTCACCTCGAATTCCTTGCCAAGCTTTCCTTTGAGTTGGGCGATCTCCTGCTCATCATCTCCTGTGATAATCATATCGTCCACATACACCGCAAGCATGGTGATGTGGCCTCCACTCCGACGGAAGAACACAGTATGATCAGCATTGATCTGCTGATATCCCATCCCTATCATCGCCCTTCTGAATCTGTCAAACCACGCTCGAGGAGACTGCTTCAGTCCATAGAGGGACTTCTTCAACCTGCAGACCTTGCCTACTGTCTGATTGGTGCCAAATCCTGGTGGTATCTCCATGTACACCTCCTCCACTAGATCTCCGTGAAGAAACGCATTCTTCACATCCAGTTGGTATAGCTTCCATCCACCATTCGCTGCCAGAGAAATCAGAGTCCTGACAGTGCTCATCTTTGCAACTGGTGCAAAGGTCTCGTCATAGTCGATGCCGTACGTCTGACTGTATCCTTTGGCTACTAGTCGAGCTTTGTAGCGATCAATCTGTCCATCTGGGTTCTGCTTCACGGTAAAGATCCACTTGCATCCAACTGCTCTCTTCCCCTCTGGCAGTCTCACAAGCTCCCAAGTGTGGTTCTTCTCCAGAGCTCCCAACTCCTCGTGCATTGCCGCTTTCCACTTTGGATCGTTCTTGGCAACCTGCCAATTGTTAGGTACAGTAATACTATCCAAAGATGCTATAAATGCTCCATGAGAAGAAAGGATATGGTCATAAGAAATAAACTGAGCAATATCCCAACCATATCTGTTTGGAGGATTTTCTGCATTGCTACGAGTGGTCCTCCGTACAGATAGTGGTGTGGGAGGAGTAGTAGTAGGAGGAATGATATCTTGTGAAGGAGGGGGTATCACCTGAAGGGGGGTTGGTGTCGGTGCCTCAGGAGTTGGGAAGAACGCAGGCAAGGGACTTGGCATTGGCACTGTCGGTACTGGTCCTGCAGTTTGCTTCTTTCTCCTGCTGTAGGTAAGTAACTCTCCCTGAGCCGTAGGTCTAACACCTTCACCTTCTTGTCCCTTCTCCGTGCCTCCATGCCAAACTTCTAAATCGGTTACCACAAAGTTCTCCATCTCCCCCTCTCGCCTAATACTGGCAGTATTAGGCGTGTTGTGTGAAGTTCCGTCCTGGCGGTAGTATGGCTCATGCTCCCGAAAGTGGACATCCATACTGACAAACTTCTTCTTCTCTACTGGACTCCAGCACACATACCCCTTTTGGGTCGCCGAGTAGCCTACGAAGATGCATTTGACCGCTCTAGGGTCAAGTTTCCCAACTGATGGCCTGTTGTCCTTCACAAAACACACACACCCAAACACCTTCAGTGGGAGTATCCCACTATTATTGCCTTGCAATACCTCACATGGGGACTTCCATCCGAGGACCTTCGAGGGCATCCTGTTGATGAGTTGAGCTGCTGTCAACACTGCATGCCCCCACAGACTCTGTGGGACATTCATGTCGATCATCATACTTCTTGCGACCTCCAGAAGGTGTCTGTTTTTCCTTCCTGCAACTCCATTTTGTGCTGGTGTGTATGCACAGGTGGTCTGATGCTGTATTCCGTGTACTGACAAGTATTCTGCAAGTGTCCTGTTGGTATACTCTGTTCCATTGTCAGACCTCAGTACCTTCACAACTGCTTTGTACTGAGTCTGGACATGCTTATGGAAATTCCGAAAACAAGCAGGTACATCACTCTTATTTTTCATCAAATATAACCAGGTAACACGAGAGGCACACTCAATGAAAGAAACAAAGTACTTATAACCATTCATAGAATTAGTAGCACATGGACCCCAGACATCAGAATGTACTACCTCAAAAGCAAAAGTGCTCCTATGACCCGTGCCAACATATGAGCTCCTAGTAAGTTTTTCTAACTCGCACGCATCACATACTAATTTCTCTTTATTTGTTTTTGCATAAATCTCTGGATACAACTTACTTAGAGTATCAAAGGAAGAATGTCCCATCCTCCGATGATGGAGTATCAAGGTATCCTCAGTCCTCTGCTGCAGTCCTTCCATGCCAGCCTTCTCTGCCATAGATACCAATGCTGAGTCCAGTCCTTCTCGATCTAGGTACCACAGTTCCTCATGCCAAGTGCCAGTCCCAAGTCTTCGTCCTGTCCCTTTCTCCTGGAAGGTCACCTTAGGAATATCAAAAGAAACAATGCATTTAAGTTGGAGAATTATAGAACTAATGGACAAGAGACTGACTGGAAAGGATGGAGCATGTAAAACATTGGATAATCTTACTGAACCTGTACAATTAACAGTACCCTTACCGACCACTGGCTGGAAAGTGCCATCAGCTGTCTGAATGCTGTCTGCTGATGCTAGGTGAGTGTAGGAAGAAAACTCACTAGCATTCCCCGTCACATGCCGAGATGCTCCCGAGTCGATAATCCAGTCTGATGATTTAAGGGAAGAGATAGACGCAAGGACAAGTGATTCGTCAGTACCTTCTGATGGATGGGCATACATAGCAGCATTGCCCCTAACAAAGAATGAGGTGGATGTCTCCTCTGTTATACTCCTCATGTCTCCCAGTGCCTGGTCCTCCACAGTAAAGGTGTCATCAGCTTCTCCGTTCCCTTCTGATATCAGGAGGTTTGCCCGATAACCTCCTCGGCCGCCTCGTCTATCCCCTCGACCACGACCACGTCCTCCATTATATCCTCGTCTGCCGAACGGTCCTCGTCCACCACATGAATCTCCCTTCCTAGGTGATTTGGTACAAGCATACCGATGATGACCCATCTTCCCACAGTTGTAGCACTGCCGGTTATGCTGCCAGGGCTCTCCCTTAGATCCTGTGTTACCTGAGCTGGTGATCGCTAGTGCTGACTTTGCTTCGGGGGGACCACCTGTCCCGGCTTGCAGCCTGATGCGTGTCTCCTCCTGGATCATGGCTGAGATAGCCTCCTCAAGGCTAGGGATCTTTGGTTGGGCTAGAAGTAGGGCCGTCCTCTGTGCAAAAGCTGCAGTCAGCCCTTTGAGGAACTTCATCGTCCTCTCCTGCAGACACACCTGTCTCTCCTTACAGTTAGGGTCCCCGCAGCTCGTCCGATCTGAGGAGTGATCATAATCCAACCACAGACGCTCCAACTCCGTGGCATACTCCTGCACCGTCTTCTCTCCCTGTACGGTGTCATCAATCTCCCCCTTTATCTGGAAGACCTATCTGGAAGACCCGTAAGTTGTTCCCCACACCATCATAGGTCCTTCTCAACTTCTCCCACACATCTTTCACCATCTCAATACCGTCTATTGTGGCGGCAATAGACTGGACTAAGGAGTTGAGAAGCCAGATGTAGATCACCATATGAGTGGACTTCCACTCATCGTGTCCTGTCGAGCCCTCGTCCGGCTCTGTCGTCTCGCCCGTCAGGAACCCCTCAATGTTTTTTCCTGCGAGGGTTCTTCTCACCCGTCGTGACCAACTCAGATAGGTGGCCGGTCCATCTAATTTTAGATCGATGGAGGGAAGCTTCAACTCCGGCGACGTTCGTGTCGTGTTCTCACCAGCCGACATCGTCAACTACTTCATCAACGTCGCCACCTCTGCAGAATCTAGCTTCTTGATGATCTCCTCCATCGATGCGTCGTCTATCCAGTCATGTCACGTTCGCTCCACGACTCACGCTTGTCCTCGTCGTCCGCTCCTAGATCCGAACATGTCCTCCCTTTTTTCAGATCTAGGCATCCCTATTAGGCGCTGCCTCGTGCTGGTGCGGAGGAGGCGGCAGCACGCATGTCACAACCGCCATCGCAGCAGCAGCAGTCGCAGCAGCTGCAGCAGCAGTAGTAGCCGCAGCAGTAGCGGGACGGGACAGCAACAGCGAAGGGCGGCCTGCGAAGGGCGGAGAAGAGGAGAGGAGGGAAAAAAAGGGGGGGGCGTGGAAGAGTTCGGTGGAGGAGATCTAGGAAATCCTCCTGTGGGTTTGTGGAAGCTTGGTGACGGCTAGGGTTTGTGGAAACTTGGCTCTGATACCATGTTGAAATTAGTTGATTATTTTATTGATTGTCTCATTGGCATTATATAGCCTTACAGTCATTAATACAATGATTTCAATCATTATGACAATAATCTCATAATGGAATATCCTGTGACATATTCTGGCATCCCAAATATGTCCTCAGGATATTCCCATGTGCTTATACTATACTTAAATATGACACCCAACATACCATATCAACATCTTCGAACTTCCAATTTACCAGATTCACCAAGTGGTGAAGTCTTCAAAGCCGCGAAGAATGATGTGGGACCATCGATTTGGGTCAATCCAAAGCCAACAAGAATTATATTTTCATTGTTTAAATTTAAATTAGAAGGGATTGCTATCATTCTGTATCTTTTAATTTATTTTTATATAAATAGAGTTGTATGGAAATTTTGTTTAGTTGAAAATAATTGATTGAGAATTAAAAAAAAATTGAGTTTGGGAAGAGCCAGCAGTTTTTAATTTTTCTTTCTTCGGAAATATTTGTGCGTTGTCGTCTTGCCATCATTCTTGTCGTGTTACGATAATCTCATTGTGACCTCACTTTTATTGTTCGATCTTGCGAACTATTGTAATATTGTGATGTCACAGTATTATAATAGTTCACAAATCCAAAAGCTTATGCACCCAAAATTCCTGAGATAATTTCTAAACAAAGTTAGGCTTGATTGGTACCAGCTCTGTATCTGTTCTGCGTCAATGAATTAAATTCCTGTGTAGAATTAGCGTGGAATAAAAATTTACCCCAAACATCAAGTTTTAGCGAAGAACATGCAAAGAAGGAAAATTCGGAAAAGCTTCCTATGGAACTTTGAGATCATGGATTCTGATACCAAGGGAGTCACCTTGATCCTTACCTTATTATCAGAAAATAAATAATGTTTCCAAAATGTTTCTTAAACACAATACCAAAATGCATTGTAAGGCCCTAGAACAATAACCAAGTTCTATCAAGATCACTTATCCGGTTGTGCCCTCTTCCCTTTATTGCATATATGATGTACAAACTTCTGAAAATGCCTACTCCAAAAAATTTGGAAAAAAGAAACAAACAAGGAAAGAAGCAGAATCATGATTCAAGATTATTTTGACTAGCTAGATATGTCAACGAGAAGTTGAACGTAAGAGTCATAACTTACAATGAACAATCACTTTGTCAGGAAGTGTTCGGACAAACTGATTTGCTACGTACTTCCAGTTAGCAGCACTGCAGAAACAGAACCAGATTAAGCAACCTCATTTCTTAACAAACTTGTTGAGCATAAAAGAACGGGGAATTAAATGCACAATATATATGCCAACATAAAAAAAAAATTTGAATGTCAAAGTATTAATAATCTTATGTAACATTGGGAAGTTGATATTGATATATTTTTCCTAGTAAACTTGTATGAATTTGGTCCATCAGGTCACCTTGAAAAATATAAATCTGTACATATGACACTGTTTTTTTGTTGTTGAGAAACTTGATTTATTTATTTATTCTTCTTGCAGAGAGCTGTGAAACAGTCTCCATATTTAGTAACGTTGGGTTACATAGCGCATTAGCAAGAGGCACATGGCATTGGGACACCCCTTTTATGTATTAATCAAAATTGTCAATGTTCTTTCTGTTTCAATTGCAAAAGGATGCAAACTAGGAAACATCGACTCTCCAAAAAATATGGCCAGTATCGTGTCGGATACATATTATAGGCCACAACAGGGCACAACAAAATAGGTTCTTTGTTTGTATCACCTTGTCGTTACCGTATTGTGTCATATCCGTGTTTATGCAACATACAAGTAACACAACCGAAAAAAGAAAAATTGACAAGCACTAAAATAAAAACCTATGTTGCATAGACATGAATATGACATGACGAGATACATATACAATGCCCACTGGGTGCCATAGTGTATTATATTGTCCATTCTAGCCAGAAGGAAAAATTTGGGGAATACTCAAATATCAACTTCAAGGCTTATTGCCTGCCATCAACACTTGGGGACAAATGACGAGAGTATCCATGCTCCATTCTCAACCCCTGCCATTTTGCTTTGCTTGGATGTCAACGTAATCTAAAATTTTCATCAACTCTAGCCCAAACCCATATACTTCAAGATTCCTAGAAAGGATTTTATCCTATTTCCATTTTCCCCATAAGTGGTGCATCCCCATTTCATTTTGCTTATGTTGTGACTAGTGAGGATACAAATCAAATTTAAAATTTCTCCTTAAATAGATATATATGTGTTGGAAACTTGGTGTGACCCGAACTAGAGTTGGCCTGTGAAGTGTGATATTGGACTGGGCCCATATGTCTTAAGAGGAAATTTCTATTAAGGTCTGAAGCAATCCCAATTATCTACACCTCATGATCTAACTTCCTACCCGATGTGGGACAAAACTATCGGTTGGGAACGGCAGAAACAGTTCCCCAAACCAAAAAGATTGCAAGAGAACCAAAATAAAGCACATAAAACCAAATTGTCAAAATCACACAAGAGCCAAAACGCAAACACAGCCATTTTTCACATGAAAAATCCTTGCGGAAAAAACCATCGGACTATCTAAGTTCAACCCTAAAAAGCCTCAACTAATAGGATAAGAAGATACAACGATTCCTTACAAACTTATTCATCGATCCAACTGGATCACCACAGCTACTTGGATGATGAAAATAGATTACATACTTCCGAAAAATAAGAGATAATGAGAAAAGTTACCTGAAACAATCTATCATTCGAAATAGCCACCAATCTCTCTTTCTCTCTCCAAAAGTTACAAACCTTGATATCTCTCTCTAGTAGATATAATCGATGATTTTAGTGTTAGGAAACACCTATATATCCCCTATAAACCGTAGCAAATCTAGACAGTTGATGGGATCCAAATTCTAATAGTGCACATAAAACACCTAATTTCTGATTCAGCCCGACAAACCGACATACTGACCGAATTCGGTCACTCTACACAGAATAGTTATGTTTGAATATGACTGAGTTCTTAGTATGACCGAATTCGGACCGAATTCGGTTTAGTCTTGGCAGAACGTCAAAAATGCAGTTTTGAACTCTGCACCGATGCCTTCAACTTCCCAAGCTTCTCCGACACACGGATGACACTCGTTGCACTATGGAATATTCGTCATATAGGTTGGGAAACTTACCCAACTCCAACACATCTCCTCTTTCCAACTAGGTAGAGGAGCTTGTCATACCGACGATCCTTCTGTATTACTCAAACTTTCCTCTTGGTAGAACCTTCATTACCATATTTGTTTAATTGTCCTCTGTGTGAACCTTCTCAAGCGACATGTCCTTTACCTCAAGCACATCTAGTATCCAATGATACCGAGTTGCAATATGCTTGGACCGACTATGAAACATCGAATTCTTTCCAAGATGGAATTCACTATGGCTATCGCAAAGCAAAACTTGCTGCTCTTACTTAAACCCAACTTATTGCAGAAAAACTTCTTCCTCTACAATAGCTCCTTGCAAGCCTCCGTGGCCGCAATGAACTTCGCCTTTGTCGTAGACATGGCAATACACTTTTGCAATCGCGACTGCAACGAAACTGTTTCATCAACAAACATTATAACGTAGCCCGAAGTCGATCACCTCGTGTCTACATCTCCAGACATATCAGCGTCGGTATAACCAACCAGTTTTGACTCGTCACTACCAAATGAAAGCTTCCAATCATCAGTGTCCTGAAGATATCGTAGAATCTACTTGACCACACTCCAATGCACCCTTCATGGATTATAAAGATATCTATTAACCATTCCAACTGCATGAACAATGTCTGACCTTGTACACACCATGGCATACATGAGAGTTCCCACTGTTGAAGCATACGGAACACGCTCAATATCCTCCTTTTTGTCTTCGGTAGATGGACACTATTCTGCAATGAACTTAAAGTGAGCTGCAAGAAAGTTGCTCACTTTTTCAATCCGTCCATCCTGAAGGCTGAAACGTTGAAGTATCCGATAAATGTACTTCTTTTGGGACAATTAAAGGAACTTAGACTCTCTCTCTCTCTATATATATAAATCCCAAGAATAGTCTTCGCTGCGACCAAATTCTTCATAGAGAAAACTGCACCTAGTTTATGTTTCAACTCTGCAATCCTGGTGGCATTTTGACCCACAAATAACATATCATTTACATAAAGCAGTAATATGATAAAATTATTCTTGGCAAAATAGTTCACAAACGCATAATGGCTTGAAGTTGTCCGTGCATAACTATGCTCCCCTTAAAAGACTAGAATTTTCTGTACCACTGCCTCAGAGTCTGCTTCAGACAGTACAAGTTCTTCTTTAACCTGTAGACTAAATGTGACTTGCCCTGCACAAAATCCTTTTGGTTGCTCCATATATAACTCCTCTAAATCATCGTAAATAAATATCGTCTTCACGTCCATTTTCTCAACCTCCAAGTTGAAACTGGCTACCGACGCTAGCACCACCCAAATAGATGATAACTTGACGACATGCAAGAAGATTTTATCGAAATCTACGCCCTTCTGCTAAATGTAGCCTTTAACTAATAGTCTCCCTTTGTATCAAGAATGAGTAACATATATCTTATGTCTACTTCACTTTGAATGCCCAATGATTCTTCAAAGCTTTCTTGCCCTTTGGCAAGTGCACCAGCTCACAGGTTGAGTTTGCCTGTAAGAAACTTATCTCCTCTTTCATGGCCTGCATCCACTCTTACATGTATTCGTCTTCCATCGCCTCTGCGAAGATTTTGCTCTCTCCCTCGTCAGTCAATAGCATGTACTTATCTGATGAGTACCTCGTGGATGGTCAATGCTCTCTCATGCTCCTCAATGGAAATCTCTGTTGCTAGTTGTATATCGACAACCTCATTCTTTTCAGGAACTGCCTCCTCGACATGTTCATCCTCCTGATGGTCACCCTAATCACCATCAGCAGGCTGATGATAAAGGTTGGGAGCATCTCCATGAACTGGTTCTCCCGTAACTAGATTCTCTGTAGTGTCCTCTGGAAACAACTCGAAGCGTGATGACTCTAACTCAGACAAATCCTCAAACTCAAGAGGCATCTCGGAATCATGAGTGATGATCATGGTCTGACTCTCGACGAATACCATATCCCTGCTTCTATAGAGCTTTCTTTCTACCAAGTTGTAGAGTCTATAGCCAAACTCATCTCAACCATAGCCGACAAAAATGCACTATCTCGTCTCTGCTCAAGTTTGGATCTCTCGTTCTTCAGTACATGCACAAAGACATTACAACCAAACACTCGAAGGTGATTGTATGACGGTTCCTAGCCGTACTATACTCTATCAGGCACATCACCCTGCAAAGGTGCACTAGAAGACACATTAATAATATAAGCATCAATATTGAGAGCCTCACCCAATAACTATTCGATAAGTTTGCTTCTGACAGCAAACATTGTACCCTCTCCATCGGTATCATGTTTATACGCTTCATTATACCATTGAGATGAGATATCTTCGGTGGAGTCTTCTGGTGTCGAATCTCTTGCTCTCTGCAATAAGCATCAAATGGACCAATCTATTCGCCGTCATTATCGGCTTGATCATACATCAACTTCTTGTTTGTCTCCCTTTCAACAGAGACTTGAAACTCTTTGAAAGTAGGTAACACCTGATCCTTGATCTTTATAGCATAGACCTAAATTTTTCAAGAACAGTCATTAATAACAGTTATAAAATAAGAAGCATCATCAATAGTTTTTACTTTCATTAGACCGCAGACATCCGAGTGAACTAACTCGAACAATTTTGGCTTTCTTAAACTTAGATAACTTTGGAAAGACATCATATTTTTCTTTCCATCTATGCAGTGTGTGCATCTCTCCAATTTTGTAGACTTAGTCCCGGAATCACTTTTCTGTTCAACAAGTAGCTCATTATCTTCTTCCTCATATGGCTACAGCGTGAGCCACAACTCGATAGACGCATCAATGACTGTGTTTACCTCGTATGTCCCATGTGCGCTTTCCTCCATATAGTAGAGTTCGGACTTCTTGCTTCCTTTGGAAATGACCATAGAACCATGGAAATCTTCCACTAACAATTTCTAAAGAGATTGAAGAATCCATTATCATCTAACCTTCTAACCGATACCAAATTAAAATGGATATTGGGGATATGACGAACCCATTTAAGAACAAGAACTGCACATGTCTTGATTCTCAAATGCACATCTCCAATAGCAACAATTTTTGACACATATTCGTTGCCTAACTTCAACACTCTATAGTATCTTGTTGTGTTAGTAGCAAACAATACCCTATTGTGATACGTGCTGAAGCTCCTGAGTCCACAAACTAAAAATTATCATCGCAGACGAGGTTCATTACTACTTCATCACCCACAATGATTATATCGTCTCCATGTGCTGAGACAACCGTTGTGTTCTTACTCTGCTTTCCCTTGTCGTCCTTCTTCTCTCTTCCAAGCGAAATAATTTCTCTTAATATGAATTTCTTGCCACAATGATACCACTCGGAGTCCTCATACGACCCTTAGACTTGGCTCTACTCTTGTCTCTTCCACTGCTCAAACCTTTGCTTTTACTCCTGCTGCGGCTATCTGAAACAAGTATCTCTGAATGAGATAAAGATGAAGTGCCATATGATTTCTTACTGTCACGTCCTACGAAGACAGACATAGCCAGCTACTCCGTGCAAGGTATAATACGTCGCACGGCGATCACGACTGTCAAGAAGACAAGGGGATGCATACTAAAATCAAGGCTCATAATGGTTTCACAGAACATCTATGTCTCAATCAATCAACGAAAAGAACGGTAAGAATGAACATATAAGATAAAGCAGTAAAGCGTCCCCGACGCTTCATCAGAATGATCATGAACTAGTTACCCGAAATGATAAACTAGTTACAGTGCCAATATTACATAATCATACGCCAGCCGCGGTCTGAATATACAATTATGCAAGGAAAGACAGAAAGTCAAGAACAACCGGCTAAACAAGTGTCGGGAGCTAAACATCGACGAAAGCGCAAGATGATATCAGAGTGGTGAAGAAGAAATCCACTCATGTCCCTGGTGCGCGCCATGGGACGGATGTAACATTCGATCTTCCGGCACTGCTACCAAACCTGGCCAGACAAAACCAGTGGGGTCAGGCCCAGATAGCAAGTACCACAAAGGAACACAAGAGAAGAATTAAAAGTAGTTATAATGATAATAATAGTACCCGCGCTATAGCCGTAAGCGCGTATACTATCATCGAGGCAGTATGACACCTCTACAACCAAACAAGAACAAGGGGTGCCGAACTACATCGAGACAAAATACCACTCGCGATTATGCTTACGCTAGATAATTTGTATCGTAACTTTGGTTCACAGGCTATCGTAGCACAACAATCTTATTCCACAACCAAACAAGGACAAGAGTTAGACCACCGCACCACGACAGTCCATGTTTTTAGGGTACTAAACAGGGATACAGTACACAATCAACAAAAAAGGGATCTGCGTCGTAGTTTTGGTCCATGGCCTATCGTAGCACAACAATCTAACCCCACAACCAAACAAGGACAAGGGTTAGACCACCGCATCATGATAGACCATTTCCCTAAACTATTCAACAGATGACAAATACACTTATAGACATGATTAGTTAAACGACCAATCAGTACTACGGCTTGCTAAGTGAAGTCTGGATTACCCCATAGGTATAATGCATATAAATAGGGATCCTTAGATCGTGCCATATCCTAGCAGGACTAACCGAGCCATGTATATAAAGTACAAGTAAGATGCACCGGTCCCTCGTAAGGCCACCGTGCTAAACAAGTTGATAACAGTTCCAGCTTTCCTATAGAGAAATACTGGCTCGGCATATAATAATAGTAGGATACTGCACTCTACTAGTGCAGATGATATACAGTATTCGTAGTGGCCAGCCCGTCATGGCACAACTAAAGTCTGTAGGTGGCTGGTCATGCACGATCTCGGGGTTCCATTCCCACCCAATGTTACTACAACTTTTAGTTACTTAATTAACCCTACAGTTATTTGAAATATTGTTGTGTGGTCAAACAATTATCCTCCTTAGATGTCGTATCTCAGTATGAGTACGCTAAGTATAAATCTTCATTGGTTCCTAATGGTCCCAATCTAGATTTATTTTGAACGTAATACAACAATCAAGGAATCTAGCCATGCTACTCTGACTAGCTATAGGAAGGTCCGTGCAATTCTCACGTATTAGTGGATGTATATATATCAAGATTATACATGACATAACATCGCAGTGTATGTAAAAGCACCTCAGTGCACGAGCAAGATGGCAAGTTATAGCACCTCGGTGCAATATCAATGAGTATCCACATGAATACAAGTAGTCAAGTCAGGGTCTAGGGTCAATTAGTTAATCAGGTAAAATTTCTCTGCTCACATTGCAGCATGGATATCGGGTCAGGTATACGGCCATTGCTAGTTGGCCTCTATAATTCTATCATAGGTTACATCGAGCAATCTCATCATTCAGATAATAAGGAACAATATAAGTACTTAATTCACTATTACATACAAGTTCATAAGATTTTGGTAAGAAATTAAACTAATTGGAGAAGAGGACAAAAATAGCCAAAATAGGCAAAATTAGCTTTTTGCGTACTTTTTGCTCAAAATGGTTCATTGTCGCACTTTGATAAAAAAAATGGCTCAGGTTGTACTTTGTTAAAAATGGATTCTTGCACACTTTGTTAAAAATGGGATACTGGCGCGCTTTGTTAAAAATGGGTTCTGGCACACTTTGTTAAAAATGGCATTCTTGCACACTTTGTTAAAAATGGGATTCTGGCACATTTTGTTAAAAATGATATTCTGGTGCACTTGGTTAAAAATAGAATTCTGGCACACTTTGTTAAAAATGAATGATAGCACACTTTGTTAAAAAATGGGTATGACGCACTTTGTTAAAAATGAGATTCTTGTTTGTTAAAAATGGGTTCTCGCACACTTTGTTAAAAATAGGATTCTGGCACACTTTGTTAAAAATTGATATGGCACACTTTGTTAAAAATGGGTATGGCGCACTTTGTTAAAAAATTGGTATGTCTCACTTTGTTAAAAAGTGGATATGGTGCACTTTTGTACGTAGAACACTGTTCTTCTTTCCCAGCCGACGAAAAAAATTCTGAAACTTATTTTGGCCATAAAAACTTTATTTTAATTCCAAATCAAGTGAAATAAAATTCAAAATCGTACGAAGTTGAATTCTCTACAACATGATAGAATTAGTTTTGAGAAATTTTGAAAATAAATAGATCAATTCCATGAAAAACCTTAGAAGTACCATTTTTAAAGCTCAGATCTACTCAAAACCATTCACCAAAATCAAAAATACCAAATATTAAAATTGAAGAGAATGAAATAAAGAACATTTTTGATCAAACACATTTTTAATTTAATAAAATATATAAAAATTCGAAAATGGGTGGTATCTCCACTTGTGCAAGATGTACTTACCTTGAGTGCAAGAGAACCCTAGCCCTAACCTCTTCCAAGAGAAGAAGAAAAACTAAAACTAAAACTCCTAGGCTAGATCTAGGGTTTGTGGGTTTGGGGGCTTGAAGGTTGGGGAGGAGGAGAGGAAGAGAGAGAGAAATGAAATGAATGAAGAAGAGAGAAAATGTGAAGGCTTATATATATGAGATGGAATTAATCTCATGCATCCACCTCATGAATCCATGACCCCAACTCATCTCAACTGTCCAAGAAAGCACAAGTCTAGCGGTTCAATAGTGAAGCGGTTTTAGGGATCCAACCTATGTTCGGGTCCTAATACAGATCTATGACAATTGCCAAATAGATTTCTACCGATCCCGTGTAGTCTCTCTTAATAAAACAAGAAAATCCAGTCACAAAATATGCGGCAATGAAATATTTTATGATACTAGATACAGTATAAGTACATTTTAGGAAAAAAAATTGAATAACCCAAATTCAGAAATACGAAATCTGGAAACGGGTATGACACTTGCGCATCTCTTCATTGAACATTCTGCTCTTGGCAAACTCCAGACTAACTACGCCTTCTGGAGCAGAAGCAATCATTAATACTCGTATGGTCTCCCATGAGTCTGATAACATACAAAGCAACCACAGTCCCTAAATTTTGTTGTCGAACTTTACTCCCATAAAGGATAACTGGTCAACCACGTCATGGAACTTACTCAGGTTATCTGTACCATCCTTGTACCTCAGACAGATCATCATTCGGATCAGGAACAACTTATTTTTAGCTTCTCCTAAAGTGTTATTGCGTGCTCAATATTGACGATGTGATTGTATATGTTTTTGTCCACAAACTGCCTGATATACCCACACACATGTATGTGCTCAAACTTTCCATCCTCATCAGATTTATCACTGGACTTCTCAGAAACAAATATTGAAAGATGCAGCTTTTTGACGAACATTAAATCTTTCATCTTGATCCGCTAATAGTGGTAATTGGAACCTTTTGGATTTACTATGCGCACCATCTTTGCGTTCATCTCTTCTCCTTAGCTTGACTGTCAACTCTGACACGTGCTACTTTGAACCCAAAGCTCTTATACTACTCTATTGGAAAAGAAACGTAGAAACCATTCTCCCAAACCAAGAAGACTGCCAAAAAACCAAAGTAAAGCACATAAAACAAAATTGCCAAAATCACGCAAGAGCCAAAACGCAAATATAGTAATTTTTGACGTGGAAAACCCTTGCGAAAAAAAATCACGGAAAGATCAGATTCCAACCGTGGAAAGCCTCCAATAATGGAAGAAGATACACCGCCTCTTTCCAAACTTCTCCATCGATCCATCTGGATCACCACAACTATTTGGATGACGAAAATAGATTGCAAACTCCCAATGAACAACGAGAAGAGTTACCCGAAATAATATCTCCTTTAAAGTAGCCACCAATCTCTCTTTCTCTCTCCAAAAGTCGCAAACTTTGGACTCTCTCTCTGGTGGATATGATCGATGGTTTTTAGGGTTAGAAAACACCTATATATAACCTTCTATAAACCGTATCAAATATGGGCCGCTGATGTGATCCAATGGTGCACATAAAATATCCAATTTTGGGTTCAGCCCGACAAATCGTCATACTGATCGAATTCGGACTGAATTCGGCCAGCCTAGACATGATAATTATGTTTGAATATGATTGAGTTCGGACCGAACTCAGTCTGACCGAATTCGAACCGAATTCGGTTTAGTCATGGCAGAACATAAAAAACGCAGTTTTGAACTCTGCTCTGATGCCTTGAACTCTCCGATCTTCATTGACATACGGATGACGCTCGTCGCACTCCGGGGTATTCTCCACATAAGTTGAAAATTCCACCCAACTCTTAACACTATCAACTCTATTGTCACAATCTTTTGAGTGCCCAGCCGAAAACGAGATACAATCCAACAATCTCCACCTTAGCTCATTTTCGCTGACCGAGCAACCAAGCACACCCTAGCTACCTTTACTCGTTTTTGCTAGTCGTGTACCCTTACTCGTTCCCTCTAGCAGAGAACCTTGTTACCGGCAGCCGCGCACCCAGGAGATCCAATATATTGTCATCTCGATCCGTTCGACCACAGAACCAAACTGACACGTCCACACCATTATTTGTGTGCTAACCACAACGTCTTGCTCCATCTTGGACATGTCGTCTCCACATTTGAAACAAATCCATGTAGTTGCCTCCAAAATTAGGTCTGATCTGTGTTCAATCGAATGCCTGGAGAATGCTCCAACTCCACCTTGAAAAGAGATCAGCATGTATAATCGACTCATCGGCTCCGATTATACGCATGAATATTCAGCACAATCTGTCTCGAACCAATTAAATCCACCCAAATCAGTCCCATAACCATGGACTTTGATACCACTTGTTGGGAACGTGGTGTGACACGAACTAGAGTTGGCCCATGAAGTGTAATATTGGACTAGGCCTATATGCCTTAAAAGAGAATTTTCATGTAAGGTCTGAACCCATCCCAATTATCTACGCCTCACGATCCCATTTTCTACCCGATGTAGGACTAAACTATTAACCCCATTGTCACCACCTTTTGAGCGCTCAACTGAAAACGAGATACAATCCAACATTAATTATGCCCTATGTTGAAAGGACACAATAATGGCATCATGATACGGAAGACACCGGGACACAACATGATACCGACTTTGGGTGTGTCCTAGAGTATATACATTTTGGAGTGTTCGACACTGCATGGTCCACATTTTTGGAGTGTCAGTGCTTCGTGGCATGTGTGCGGTGTCTGATACGTATGCAGTGTCTGCTACGTGTACAGGATGGGTGTTATACCAACTTTTCGAACTGTCCAGGCTAGGGCTGCAAATAAACGGACTAGCTCACAAGCTTGCTTCGACAAAATCATGACTCCGCTCAAATCAACTTCAATGACAATTGACAAGCCAAGCTTAATGAGCTTTGTTTGAGCTTGAGGTTGAGGTTGAGCATGAGCATGGGAAGCGTGGCTTGTCTACTCGACCGTTAGAAAACAAGTCCAACCACAGCCTAATTAAAGGGCTTAGCCGAGCCGAGCCGAGGCGAGCTTCTAGTCGAGCTCGAAGTGCGAGCTCGAACTCCTATGTGCCATAGCAAATTAAACGGAGCAATAAACTAAAATTAAGAATAGTAGGTTAGAGTGATACCATCCGAGGATGCCGTGGACCATGATGACGAGGTGATCGGCCGTGGAAGAGCTTAAGAAGTCAACGCCGACGCTGCCGCAATTGGATGATTCATAGTTAGTCCTGGAAACGCCGACGCCGGTGTTCTCTTTGCTCCTCAGAATCGTCACAGCAGCAGCACTAGGCAAGATCAAGGAAATTAGCTTCCGGTAAAGTGAATCATGAAAGAACAGGAGAGGTAGTAGGGACAGAAGGAACAAGTAGACATGCAACATTTCTTGATTGATTGGTGAGCAACCAAGAAGAAGAAGAAGAAGAAAAGCAATTTTTTTTTTTTTGATTTTAATGTCAATTCTATGTAATGTTTATAGCTTCGCCAAAGACTGTTATTGTTTTTTTTTTTTGTTTTTTTTGTTTTTGTTTTTGAGATGCACTATTGTCGTTACTAATGCTCTGAAGCACGATTTTTTTGCACGTTCAGGAGCTCGATAACGTGGCATGCAGCAATTGGCTGTGGTCCAACACTCGTGTATCACGTTCTTGATGTAGTATTTTTACCTAAAATTCAACTGGCTCTTATGGTTAGTGAGGAGGTATAACCTTCCTGGCTGAACGGAGGTCTCGGAATCAAACCGCGAAAAATGTGTAAGGACATTGGGCCCAAATGGCATGCAACGTAGCGTACGTAAAGTCCCGTGGATATTGTCGAGCATCTAAAAAGAAAAAGAAAAAAAAAAAGAAAAAAAATGTTGCTAGAATAAACGTAGAAGAAGGAAGAAGAAAATAGGAGAGGAGATCTTTTATTAGTGTAATCACATAGTGGGAGGCAAATGCCTTATTTATACAACCCAATAAAGGTGTACTAATCTCTAACCAATGTTGGACTAAAAACAAAGTGGGAATCCAACCCTTTAGTAACGCACATTATAATACTCCCCCTTTGGATGACCACCATCTCTAAACCTATTGCCTCGTTTAAATTTTGCCAGAAAAATCCATTAGGACAAAACCTGTGCGAAAGAAAAGCGTATAATCTTTAACATGACTTAGATAGGTGTTGGACATGCTTAATGTTGCCTCATTAAAACATTTTCAGGAAAAACCCAATGGAAAAAATTCATGACTAAGGAAAAAGAGTACAACGCGTTATCGTCCATACAAAATGTATCTTCCCTGAAAACAATCACTCCCCCTGATGATATTGATCCTGAACAGTCAGCTGATGAAGACGTCGCATTCCAATTCCATGAACTAGTTTATGAAAAGTTGACTTTAGCAACGATTTGGTGAACAAGTCTGCAAGATTATCACTTGAGCGAATTTGTTGGACGTCAATATCAAAGTTCTTCTGAAGCTCATGAGTATAGACAAACTTCGGTGATATGTGCTTGGTCCTGTCTCTTTTAATGAATCCACTTGAATTTGTGCAATACATGCTGCATTATCCTCATGAATAACAGTTAGAGTATCTGTGGTAGGGAAAAGGTGACAGGAGCTACGAATGTGTTGAATCAACGATCTCAGCCAAATACATTCTCTATTTGCTTCATGGAGAGCCAATATTTCTGAGTGATTTGAGGAGGTAGCAACCATTGTCTATTTTGTTGAACACCAAGAAATAACTGCATTGCTATTAAGAAACACATATCCGGTTTGTGAACGACCTTTATGGGGATCAGATAAATAACCTGAATCTACAAAGCCAACTAGATTCGCGATGTCAGATAAACCACAAGTATAAAATAATCCCATGTCAGTAGTTCCACGAAGATATCTCATCACATGTTTAATGCCATTCCAATGTCTGCAAGTTGGTGCCGAGCTATATCTAGCCAACATATTGACAGAGAATGATATGTCTGGCCTTGTACATTATGATAGATACATTAATGTCCCAATATCACTAAGGTACGGTACTTCGGGTTCTAGCATCATTTCATTGCCGTCATTAGGACGATATGGATCTTTATTGATATTTAAAGATCGAACAACCATTGAGTGCTAAGGGGATGAGCTTTATCCATATTGAACTATTTCAAATTTTTTTTGTGTATTTGGATTGATGCACTAAAATTCCATTAGTGCAATGCTCATTTTGTAATCTGAGATAATATTTCGTGTCTCCGATATCTTTCATCTCGAACTCCTTTTTCAGATAGTTTGCAGTCCCATTGATTTCATGCATTGTCCCAATCAAGTTTATGTCATCGGCATATACTGCAACTATAGCAGAACACTCCTTAGATTTCTTTATGAAGACACATAGGCATATATGATTATTCTCATATCCCTCCCTTTACATATATCCACTAAGACGGTTGTACCACATCCTTCAGGATTGTTTCAAACCGTACAATGAACGTCTTAGCTTTGTGGAATGCATGTTCTTAGCTTTTGAGCTGGGTAGGTTAAATCCATCTGGAATTTTCATATAGATATTGCTATCTAAATCACCATGTAGATAGGCTGTTATAATGTTCATAGTCTCATGTCCAGCTTTTTCTCAACTGTCAGACTTATCAAATAATGGAACATTGTTGCATCAATTATGGGAGAATATGTCTCTTCGTAATCAATCCCGAGTCTCTGAAAAAACCCTTGTGCCACTAATCGTGCCTTAAATCGAGCGGTTTCATTCTTTTTATTTCGCTTTCTTACAAACACCTACTTGTAACCAACCGGTCTGACGTCTTTTGGTATTTGTACTGTAGGTCCGAACACTCCACGTTTATTAAGGGAATCCAATTCTTCTTGAATAACATCCTTCCATTTTAGCCAATCTGTTCTTTGTCGACATTCTCGATGCTATGTGGTTCAGTGTCATCAATGCCCTTAGATATTTTAGTAGCTACTGAGAATGATAATATCTCATCTATTGTTATATCTTTGTGATCCCATACCTCTCTTGTATATGTATAAAATATAGAGATCTCTTTGCTTTCAGGTACCTGAGCTTTCTCTTGGACTTGTGTCTTTTCTAAGACAATAACCTCTTCTGAGTTTTCAGAGAGTATGAATCTGTCATTCATAACCTCTTTTTGAGCGTTATGTGTAACCTCCTTAAGAGCATTACTTGGGCACTTTCTCTTTCTAGGGACTAAGTCCTTCGAACCTATTGGTATACCACACTTCTGGCGTGTATTAGATTCATTAGCCACTCTGCTAATTTTTCCTACGAGGATATCAATTTGAGCTGACGCATTTGCAGCGGGTATATGCGATTTAATCACTTTTGTTGCATAAGTAAATTAATCTGGTATTTGATTTGCAATATCCTGTAGATGCAATATCCTTCGTACCTCAGTTTCATATTGATTAGTATGAGGATCTAGATGGGACAGAGTGGGATTATACCACGATAATTTATGCCGTTTATTTATGGCGAATGGTTCTGTAAGAACATTCTTTTATTTCTTATCTCCCCCTAATGACAAAAATTTAGTCTCATCAAAATGGCAGTCTACGAATCTAGCAGTAAAAATATCACCAGTTAAAGATTCCAAATATCTAATGATTAAGGGTGAATCAAAACCAATATAAATTCCTAAACGACGCTGAGGTCCCATTTTAGAGCGCTGGGGAGGGAGAATAGAAACATAAACAGCATAACCAAATTTACGCAAATGAGAGATGTTAGGTTGATGGCCTGTCACAAGTTGTGATGGTGAAAATTTGTGATATAAAGTTGGCCTAACAATGATCAATTTAGTAGCATGTAATATGGCATGTCCCCAAGCTGAAACGGGTAAGTTTGATTACATGAGTAAATGCCTTGCTATGTGCTAAAAATGCTTAATCAAGGACTATGCTAAACCATTTTGGGTATGAACATGAAGGACATAATGTTCAACTTCTATTCCTACGGAAGCACAATATCATCAAAAGTACGGAAAGTGAACTCAGCTGCATTATCAAGTCGAATTGTTCTAACATGTTGGTCAGGAAAATGAGTCTAAAGCTTAATCAACTGAGAAAGTAGCTTGGAGAAGGCACAATTTCTAGATGAGAGTAAGGAAACATTTGACCATCGACTAGAAGCATCTATTAGAACCATAAAATACCTGAAAGGTCCACTAGCAGGGTCAATTGGTCCACAAATATTACCTTGTATTCTCGGAAGGAATGGTGCTGATTCAGAAGCTATTTTGAGAAGTGAATATCTTGTAATGAGTTTACCCTGTGAACAAGCTATACACAAATGTTTAGTAGGAAAGGAAAGACTTTGGTATAATAAATTATGCCTATTGGTATTGTTTATGACCTTTCTCAACATAGTCGATCCTAGATGACCCAATTTGTCATGCCCTTTAGCCTTTTGCTAGTGATGGGGTGAGATTCTACTACCTTCAGAGTAGTTTGATATAGCCCCGAGGAGATTAACTTGTACTTTTCTAATGTGAGCTTATTGCTTCCAACATTAGAGGTGATACAAAGATACTCTTTGCTATCATCGTTCATAGTTTCAACATGAAACCTGTTCATTCGAATATCTCTAAAGATGAGTAGATTTCTATTAGATCTACTAGAGAATGCATTTTGAATGACTAAGTGTGTTCTATTTGGCAACACAACATCGGCCTTACCATAACCTTCTATAATCTGCACGGGTCCAACAATGGTGGTCACCTTGGCAGTGTTTGAGGCATATATTGTGAAAAACTTTTTAGTTTTCAATATAGTGTGAGTTATTGCACTATCTATCAAGCATATGCCATCATTGTTGTCTATACCTTTCAAAAACAAAAGTTAATAATATATTAATATGCTACTAAAACTTGACATATTGTCAATTATTATAACTTGATCTAAATCTAAATGAAACAGATTCAAAGAAAGTAAACAACCGAGACTATTGATCATATAATAATCAATTTATTCAAAGTGGAAATTAAATAAACTTAGATAAGCATTTAATAACTATTCATTGACTTCGCCTATCATGGCGTTGAACTAGTCTTCCAAAATTGCGTTTCCATCCTTATCTTGGAAGAAATCATTAAAATTCATGTGTGTTGTACCCTCCATGAGATTAGACTCCACACCCTTTGAGGCTTCATACTCGTCCACTTTATTTTATGAGGTACGACAGTTTCGCATCCAATGACCAGCTCTTCCACAATGTTTGTAAATATCAGTTGGAGCAGCTGGATTGGGAATTTGGACATTATTTTTTCGATGATTAAATTTCTTATTTTTGAACTGTGTATCGTTTCTTGGATCCGAATTGTAGCCATTTCTTTGGCTTCCATGACGTCAATGCCCTCTACCTTTGTGATTTTCTCGACCCCTAGTATTGGTCATATTTTTTTGAGCACTAGTCGCATTTACTTCAGCTGAAATTGGTGTGGACCCAGTTGGTCTACTAGTATGGTTTTTGATTAATAACTTATTATTTTTCTCAGCCATGAGTAAGACAGCAATGAGTTCAGAATACTTCTTAAAATTTCTCTCCCTATACGTCTGTTGTAGGGTCATATTAGTCGCATAAAATATGGTAAATATTTTCTCTAGCATGGAATGCTTTGTCACTTCTTTACCACATAACTTCAATTATGAAGTAATCCTGAACATAGCTGAATTATAGGCTGCAACTGTCTTATAATCTTGGAAACGTAGATTAAGCCATTCATGGAGTGCACTTGGTAGTATAACCATATTTTGGTGATCATATCTCTCAGCTAGAGAATTCCATAGCAACAGGGGTCCTTGACTGTTAAGTACTCAGCCTTGAGATCATCATGAATATGATGTCTTAGGAAAATTAAAGCCTTCACATTATCTTGTGTAGATATTGGCTTATCAGCCACAATTATGTCACCTAAGCTTTTGGCTTAAAGATGCAATTCAGCAATCCAATCTCCACTTGAGAAAGTTGTGGCCTTCTAAGTTTAGAGGCTTGAAATCATGCTTTGTGAGGCTCGACATATTGCTGTATAAGATTAATAATAACAAGTTAACATATAAACTTGGTAAATCACCAAACAATTCTTGTTCATGGTATATACTTCAAACAATAATATTTCATAAGTCTATTTATACAAATAAATCTTGTTCATGGTATATTTCGAACAATTATGTTCCAGAAGGCGTAGGTAAATACCAAACACTAGATGTTCATGGTATGCTTTGAACAATAATTATGTTCAAGAAGTCTTTCAAAAATAATACATATGATATGCTTTGAACAATAATGTTCCAGAAGTCTTATATATATATAACAAATAATTCATGTTCATGGTCATTAGATCTCTGATGGTTTTGATCTGAATGTATTAACATATATAAAAGAAACAAAGAAATAAAGAATAACTCCAACATTCTCTCTGAGAGATCTATATGCAATTAACATCGGAGTGCTATTACCAAAGTGGAGAATCCACAAATGGTGGCTTCACTGAGATGCTCTCGCTTATTTTCTTCGTTAGAGCTTCGTGCTGATAACGTGTTAGAATAAACGTAGAAAAAGGAAGGAGAAAATATGAGAGAATATCTCTTATCAGTGTAATCACATAGTGGAAGACAAATGCCTTATTTATACAACCCAATAAAGGTGTAATACTAATCTCTAACCAATGTTAGACTAAAAATAAAGTGGGAATCTAACCCTTTAGTAACCCACGTTATAACAGATGCAGAATTATATATATATATATATATATATATATATATATATATATATATATATATATTTTGTTACATGAAATTATATTTAAGTTGGTTGCATGAACCACCACTCGTCGTGTTCTTCGGTCTACATCTTCCATAATATAATGAGGCTTCAAAATGGCTCAAAAGTGATGTGTCTAAGCCGTATGTATATCATCAATTAATTATTTTATAAAAATAATATTACGTAAAAAAAATTATTGTAAAAAATTTAAATTTATTATAAATAACAATACAAGGATTCGAACAAAGCCAACCAAGGAGAATACTTCCCATCTTAACCACATGAATTAGAAGAAATTTTTGTTTATAATTAGATAATATTACGTACCTAACTATTTTCAAGGATCTTTATAAAAATAAAAATATATCCATAACTAATTATAATTAAGATATAATCAAATACATAACAAATTCTAATTATAATATAACAAATATATATAATAAAACTTAATTTAAATATATTTAAATATTTAAACAATTTTATATTAATATCAGATTTTTTTTATTTTACGTGTAACACATGTGAATTTACTAGTTTTTACTATTATAATGCGGCTTGAAGACGGCTCAAAAATGAGCCATCCAAGTCGTATGTAAATATTCCACTAAATATTAAAAAAATAAAATAAAAATAAAATAAAAATTCTATCCGTATCTCATTTCACATAATTAAGAATAAAAATAAAATAAAATAAAAATTCTAATCCTAAATCCTTCCAACTACAATAATATATAATAAATCCTAAAATATATTTATTTTTAAATTATATTTAAACTAAGTATATAGTATTATCTAATTAAATACATATCCAAAATGCTAAAAATATATCAACAACAAATCATAATAAAAATATATTCAAATCAAAATTTAAATAATTAATTTTTTATCTAATTTGTTAACAATAGTATAGTTTTTTTTGTACGTGCAACGCACATGAATGTGACTAATTTTTTATGATGTGGTCACTTCATTTTTTTGGGTGACTTTTTTATTTTGATTATAAGGGTGCATTATCGAACTCGAGTGGCACTTGTGGTTACCGAGGAGAGGTATAAGACCCTGGCTGGGTGACAGAAGATCAGTGGATCGAGTCATAGGGCCGTATTATTCCTTCAATTTATAAAATAGTGGGAGTTGGGGGACAGTGGGCCCAAAGATATGCAATGCAGTGTGCACAAAGTTTCGAGCGTTACGCTTGGCCTAGAGTGTTATGACGGAAATTCAAAATAAAATAAAATTATAAGGGTGCATTTTGTATGAATTGTTTTCTTCTTTCCGGACAAATTTATGGTGGAAAACTTATTTCCATGTTTCTTCGGTTAAAAATATATATTTTTGTGAATTACGAAAATTTGCGTAATAAACCACAAAATATATGAATCTTATCCCCTAAAAATAGGTGGCTATATTTTTTTTGTCCGATTTTTTTTTTCGGTTTTTAATCCTTTTTTATTTTCTAAGATTTTTTTTAATTTTTTTTAATTTTTTATTACTTTTCTTTTATTTCGGTTTTTTCCTTTTTCATGATTTTCTCGAAAATATTTATATAGTCACAAAACATGGGAATCTAATTTTTCACGAAATTTGATTCTGGAAAATATAGAATTCTCGGCTATATAGTATTCCGTATACCAAACATCCCCTAAATGAATCCTCTCTCTCTCTCTCTTTCTCTCTCTCTCTCTCTCTCTCTCTAAAGAATGTCAAGTCTCGATTGCTTAAGTGAAGACGTAAGATCCAAGCGGGTGGTGTTCGAATTCTAGTAGGAGTGATCATGACAAAAATTAACTTATTTATATATATATATATTGAAGGAAAATATATTTGAGCATAACTTTGAATAATATTGACTTTGACCTTTAACCTTTGACCATATCTTTGAAGAAGAACAAATCTTTGACATTGTAGAGATATGAAGAAAGATATATTTGACCATATCTTTTGAAGAAGATTGACTTTGATCTTTGACCAAATCTTGGACAAGAATAATATTGGATTCCTAAGCCTACAAATATTGGATTCCTATTCGTATATAATATTGGATTTCTATGTATAGACATATGATATGCTATATAAAGGACCAAAGATTTCTCCAAGAGTATCTCAAGAGTACTCATATAAGTTGTTGAATAAGTTCAACACAAGAGTATCTCTCAAATTGTGCTCAATGATTGTTGAATAAGTTCGACATAAGAGAGCAAACAAAAAAATGTTGAATATGTTCAACAAAGAGTTTTTTATAGAGAGTTCTTGAGAGAAAGGAGAGAAGTGTTGAGAGCAATTATAATTCTTTTTTTTCATAGTAGAATTGAATTACTCTCGTCCGTGAAAGTAGGCATCTTGGCCGAACCACGTAAATCCTTGTCTTTGTGGTTGTGAACTTTCTCTGAGGTGTTTCTCTGATTTTCCTGGATCTATTTTCGCTATGCGCCCAATAATTGGTATCAGAGCTTTGGAGTTCTCAGAGAAAGTTAATTAGGTAGATTCTTGAGATGGCTCCGTCAAGCAAGATTAGGAAGTAAGAAATAAAGAAGTTCAATGGGAAGAATGATTTTGGCTTTTGGAAAAGCCAGATGAATGACGTTCACATATCTCAAAGGCTTCACAAGGCTTTACATAAAAAGTCGAAGAAGCCCGCTGATATGACCGATAATGATTAGGATGACATAGATCTTGAAGCATGTGTCGTTATTCGCCTATGTTTGGAAAAAGATGTCATTTACTCTGCGAAGGACGAAACCACCGTCGCTGGGCTCTGGTTAAAGTTGCAATCACTCTACATGATGAAGACTCTTACCAACCGACTTTATATGTTAAAGTCGCTCGACAGTCTGATGATGGAGGAAGGTACGTCAATTCGAGATCATATTTCTAAATTCGATAGAATTGTTTCTGACGTAAAGGATATTGACATATATGAAGATGGTGAACATTTGGCACTAATCCTATTGTTTTCTTTGCCCGATTCCTATGAGAATCTTATTCAAACTTTACTATACGGAAATGACTCAATTTCCATAGAAGAAGCTACAAGTGCCTTATTGTCTAATGAGGTGCGGAGGTTGGATTCTAATTGCGAAAACGGTGGAGACCAGGCCCAAGGTTTGATGGCAAGAGGGAGGACAAACGATAGAGCATCTTCCAGCAGAAGGTCAAGATCCAAGTCCAAGATACCTATTGAGAAGGTGAAGTGCTTCAACTATAATGAGAAAGGACATTATGCAAATAAGTGTACTCGTCCAAAGAAGAAGAACAAAAAAAAGAGAATAAGAAAGAAAGAGAAGGTGATGGAGAAAACTACGCTTCAGAAGCCGACAATGACAAAGTCTATTTTTCGGTAGCACATGACAACACGAGTGACCGTTGGATTCTCGATTCTGGATGCTCCTACCATATGTGCCAAAAAAAGGGTATGGTTTTCTTCCTACAAGAGACGGATGGTGGTTCCGTGTTGATAGGCAACAACAACACATGTCGAGCTGTTGGAATTGGGTCTATCAAGGTAAAGATGCATGACGGAATTGTGCGAAGTTTGGCCAATGTCAGAAATGTTCCTATCTTAAGAAAAATCTTATTTCTCTTGGTATGCTTGACTCGAATGGTAAAAAGTTTGTTGCTGATGGTGGAGTCTTGCGGGTTGTTCGTGGTTCTTTGGTGTTAATGAAAGGTCACCGATATGGTAACCTTTATATATTATTGGGAAGCACTGTGACTGAAACTTTAGCAATCAGTATATCAGATTCGTCTGATAGCACACGTCTTTGGCATATGCGGCTTGGGCATATGAGTGAGAAGTGCCTAACCTTACTAAGCAAGCATGGGTTAATAAAGAACTTAAAGAAGCCAAGTATGGATTTATGTGAGCATTGTATTTATGGCAAGCAGCACATGGTGACATTCAGTACAAGCAAGTAGAAGATAGGAGGTATTTTCGACTATGTGCATACAGATGTATGGGGACCTAGCTGGATTCCTTCCAAGAAAGGAGCGAGATACTTGTTCGCCATTAAATGAGTTCTTGCAAACTTTTTATTTAAGGAACGAAAAAGAGTACAAAGAATCCTAAATAGAATTATCTAAGTACAATATTTTGATCTGGGTGTGATAATGGACAAAGAGCGTTGTAGTGGCTACTTTACTCCGTTGACGATCCGATGCAGGGTGAAGAAGCTTATGTTATCTTTTTGCTCATCTCGGTATGCTCTCTTTATGTTGGGCGACCTTTGTCTCTCTCTGCACTTTTTTTTCTTTTTTTTTCTTTTTTTGGGCATGCCACCCGGGTATATATAGTCATCCTTGGGCGCGTATATGTTAGGACGCATGGATGTTAGAGGATGCTACGTGTGCCTCCTTATAGGGTGCATCTGTAACAATTAGTAGGTTAGGCGGTCACGTTGGCGTTTGTTGGGATTTTCTGTTGCTGAAGATCCGGGTGGTTCTCGTGCTTTGTGGGCGTGACTTAGTCAGCTTGACACATGGTCCACACTAGGTTGGAGAGAATTACTCCTGTCGTAACAGCAAGATTTGGTCTTCATGGAGTCTGAAACACATATGGCCAGAGATGTATGTGACGCATAGAGTCTGGGACGCATGGGGCCAGAGACGCATGGGGCTGTATGGAGTCTGGGATGCATGGGGACAGAGACGTATTAGACCGCATGGATCCTGGGACGCATGGGGCCGTATGGAGCCTGGGACGCATGGGGCTGCATGTAGTGTGGGACGCATGGGACCAGAGACGCATGGGCCGCATGGAGCCTGGGACGCATAGGGCCAGAGACGCATGGGATCGCATGGAGCCTAGGAAGCATGGGGCCAAAGACGCATGGGACCGAATAGAACTTGGGATGCATGGGGCCAGTTGTGCTGTACACGTGGCGCTGCACATCCATCGAGAGTGAAGTTTTTTGCTGACGTGCGACTTTTGTCGTTTAGTGTGTTCACGTATTTTGAGGCATTCAAAAAATCTTCTTTGTTAGGCTTCTGTGTCAGGGACAATCCCGTTGCTAGGATGACATGTCAGGTCCATCTGCGGCCAAAGCTGCTTTAGCTGATTGGGACCATGGATATCGCCTTATTAGGCCGCATGGTGATTCTGTGGCCCAATCTTTTCTGAGCTTTAATTTGGGGTGCATGGTTATTGGACGCATGGGTGCATATTTTCTATGCATCTACAAGACCTCCTTCAAAGTTTTTAAACTGACAAGTTTGAAATACTTTGAATAAGAAGCATGGAGGAAAAGCACTTTGGTCGCATGGATATTGTATCGCATGGACATTGAGACCGCTTGGTCGCGGGCCACATGGATGAGTGCTTCCAGGCTGTCACCTCTTCCATTATTTGTCTTATTGTATATGAATTTTGTGTGAACTTTGGATATTGTACTAAAGGTAATATGGACGTAGTACAATATCGCACCCTGTCTAGAATGTCCCACTGGAGGACTTAGGTGGACCTATTATTTATTGTGTACGTTGAGTGCAAATAATAAGTTCGAAAATAATCCCTATCAGAGGTAATGTGGACGTGATTTATGGACCCATTACTTCTTGCGTACCTGAGTGCAAGTAATAGATTTGGAACATACCCTACCAGAGGTGATATGGACATGACAGGTTTTGTGGACTTAACACCGATGGCGTACCTTGATAAGTAAGGGTGATAAGTGGAGATGACAACTGATATCATAGGTAATATAGATGTAATGATCGATAGCCAAGACCCGGGAGGTTTGCTCAGAGGTAATATTGATATGGCAAACTCAGCCGGAAGGAATGTAGGACAGTAGTTCAGAGATAATATGGACTTGAACCAATGTCCGAGAAACTCACTGAGGAGTAATTTGTTGGGTGTGGTCTATCAGAGAATGAAGATAGACCTGAGGATTGCTCCGCTGGGGAGACTAGAGTCTAACGTGACTGGTTATTGGGTGGTCCAAGCGAGAGTATGCCGGTGGACTGCTCCGTGGGGAGACTTTGAGGATCCATCATCTGTTGTGCATCCAGAACTCCTGGATACAGATAATGGCTTTTACAAAAAGTTATAAAAAAAGGTAAATGTTGTACATAGGCCCTTGCTGGGGATGAAGAACCAAGAGTGTAAAGGCTGTATGTCTTGATTTCCTAGATGGAGATAAGTGGAGTATAAGTCTAGCTTAGACATAGTAATTTTTTAGGAACTTGTCGTTTATCGGCATCATGAGCCGTTGGATTTTGCGAGCCGGTAGGCGCCATTGGAGAATACCGATTCTACGACGAACGGGTCTTCCTATTTGGGTTAGAATTTGCCTGTCGTCTTATGGGTCATAACCATTGGCCTCTTTATGATCAGGATGAGATTACCCACTTGGTAGGTCCTCTTCTTCACTCGTTTGTTGAAGGCTCCCGAGATACGCGCTTGGTACAGCTTGGTGCGCTGTTGAGCTAAGAGACGTTTCTCGTCGAGTGCTTCTAACTCTTATAGCCGTCAATGGTGATTGTCGTTGATGGTTAATTGGTTGGAGAGAGCTACTCGAAGTGAAGAGATTTGGATCTCGAGCGAGAGGACCGCTTCACTTTCGTATAACAGAGATAAAGGCGTATTTTTAGTAGCTGTCCGGATCGTCATACGGTAAGCCCGGAGATATTCACCTAGGTTCTCATTCCAGGCATGTTTGTTTGATGACACAATTTTTTGAGTAGCTTTATGATGGTCATATTGAAGGCTTCTGCCAAACCATTTGCTGTCGGGTTATAAGCGGTTGTCGCTACATTCTGAATCCAATTTTTGTCGCAAAACCAGTAGAACGCGTGACTTGCGAACTGTGGACCATTGTCATGGATGATCCTTTATGGCAAACTGAAGTGATATATGAAGTGATGCTTGATGAAGCTGATCATGTTGGACGTCTTGACTTCAGCGAGTGGTACGACTTTCGCCCACTTGGAGAAGTAGTCGGTGATAGCCAAGATGAACCAATGTCCCTTAGCCGAAGGCAGACTGATCGTCCCTATGATATCCATGCCCCAGGCTTCGAATGGCCAGGATGCCACAATAAGGTATAGAAATTCCGAGGGTTAGTGGATAAAGTCAGCATGTATTTGGCATGCTTGGCACTTTCTTGCGTAGTCGACGATGTCTGCTACCATTGTCGGACAATAGTAACCCATTCTACAGAGGCGGTCTTGTAGCTTGGATCCTGACTGATGGGCACCGCAAACCCCATCGTGAGCCTCACAGAGAGCCTTCTTTGCTTCTGTATTCGATAGGCATCATAGCAGAAGACCGTCATAGGAGCGGCGATACAACATTTTGGTAGCCGTATCGTAATAGAATCGGAGGGAATGTCTTCTGATCGAAGTGGCTTCCTTTGGGTTCTCGGGAAGAATTCCATAGACTGCATAGTCAATGAATAGAATTCTCCAATCTTGTGAGTCAGAGCTCATCTCTACTGAGTAGCTCAGGCACTGATAGAGGTTGTTCTTCGGACAAACCAGCTCTCGACCGATCACGGTAATCAGTTTATGAGTATTGACCGAAACAACTACAGAGGCTGCGAGTCCGGCTAGGGCGTCCGCCTCGATATTTCACAGTCGAGGGATGTTCTCTATATAGAAGCCCTCGAAGGTGGTGATTAATCTAAGTGCAACTTGGTGGTAGAGAATCAAGTCCTCGTTTCGGACTTAATACTCGCCTCGGACTTGGTTGATTATCATTTTGGAATCGCTGTAGGCTTCCAGGTGGTCAACTCCTACTTGTTTAGCGAGTTGGAGTCCAATGATGAGAGCATTTTACTCTGCCATATTGTTGGAGCATGGCTTAGTGAGAGAGTAGGTACAGTTGATAACCAGATCATATGGAAAGATCAATACTATCCTGACTCCAGCGATGATGCCACCTTTGGGCCCTGTTCTTGAAGCACCGTCGAAGAATATTTGCCAAACGGCTTTGGTATTTGTCATGGTGTTAGAGTCTGCGACTTCGTCGGGGATCTCCTCATAGAGTTTTAAAGTTTCTGGCACCGGGTGGGTTGCAAGGAAATCTGCCAATGCCTGACCTTTGACCGCCTTCTGTCGGATGAATACCATGTTATATGGTGACAACAGTATTGTCCATGTGGCTAGGAGAGAGTTGAGCACTCCAGGTTTCATCATGAGGACCCTGAGGGGATTAAGTCACGAGATCACGTGGATGGTTTGTCCTGCCACGTAATGTCGGATTTTCTGGATGGCAAAGACTAGAGCAATTTCTCGATGTGGTTGTACCTGTGTTCTATATTTGCTAACATTCTACTGAGATAGTAGATGGCATACTCGTGAACTGCATCATTTGTCTGGGCTAGCAGAGCGCCGAGGGAGTGATCCATTGCTCGCATATATAGCGAGAAGGGTCTTCCTACTACGGGGGCCATCAATACTGGGGGATTCATGAGGTACTCCTTGATGTCGTTGAAAGCGCATTGGCATTCTTCATTCCAGTCAAAGGAGACTCCCTTCTTCATAAGCTGAGTGAACGGCCGACAACGTCCATAGAGGTTTGATATTAACCTCCTGATGTAGGCCAGTCTTCCTTGATGGCCATGAAGTTCTCTGAGGTTGTTTGGTGGACGCATTTCAAGGATCACTTTGGTCTTATCAGGGTCTACGTGGATACCATTCAAAGTTAGGATGAAACCCAGGAATTTGCTATTGGAGACTCCTAAGAAAGATTTGGTAGGGTTCATCTTGAGATAGTACGTACGCATGAGGTCAAACACAGTCTTCAAGTCCCTGAGGTGATCATCTTTGAAGCGACTCTTGACGGCAATGTCATCAACGTAATACTCGGCCGTCTTGCGTAGATGCTCATGGAAGATGGTGCTCATAGCTCGCTGGTATGTAGCACCCGCATTCTTTAGACCGAAGGATATGACTATATAGCAGTTTACTCCTATCGGCATTCAAAATAATGTATACTTATCGTCTTCAGGAGATATCTTGATTTGATTGTAGCCTGAGAATTCGTCCATGATGGGAATACGCTCAAAGCCACAGGTGTTGTCGATCATTATGTCTGTGATCGGAAGGGGTAACTCATTCTTAGGACAGGCCGCATTTAGATTATGGAAATCAATACAGATTCGGATCTTTTCGTTCTTTTTAACGACGGGCACGATGTTGGCTACCCAATATGGGTGTTGTTCTTCACGGACAAACCCACTAGCTATCAGTTTATTGACTTTAGCTTCGATGGTATTCATAATGTTCAGTCGGAACCACTGTTGCTGCTGCTTGACAGGCTAGCGCTCGACGAGATGTTGAGCTTGTGGACCACGATTTGTAGGTCCAATCCTGGCATGTCTTCATAGCTCTAGACGAAGACATCAATGTATTCCCTGATGAGCTGTAACAGGGATTCCTGATCCTCATCAGCCAGACTCTTGCAGATGAAGATAAGTTTAGGGGAGGATTCGTCGCCCAGATTAACTTTTACGACTTCGTCCTTGGTAGAAGGTTCTCGTTGTTCGAACCGCATCTCCCATTGTGCGTCTAGGCGTTTGGCCCACGGTTCTACTTCAAAGAGTTCTGGTGGATCCTCTTCATCTTTCTCAGGGTCAGATGATACCATGTTGGCAGACAACGTTTGCTTGAGCATCTCCCCGATACTGACATCGGAGTACCAAGAGGAAGACTCTGAAGAGTGAGAGTATAACTCATCTTCTTCATCCAAGCCTTTGGGGGTTGTGGGAGGCATAACGTACCCTAAGCCATGCTTGGTCTTATGGTAGTAATCCTCGAATTTGCCTGCCGGAGCAGTGAGGCACAAGGGCAGTCGTCAATATTTGTCGTGATTCAAACCTTAGTTGTTTTTAAGATCATAACCCATCTTCTGGATAAAGTATTTGGCTTGACTACTGAACCGGTAGAGTTGTATTTTGCCAGTATCGGGTTCTGGCTCTTGTTCTTCTGGGATGAAGGACCGGGGGCATTCAACCCTGCCGAAGATGATGGGTTTTTCTTGCCTCCTTCTTGTTGGAACCTTGAAGTAGGAACCTTATTTAGGGAGGATCTGATTTACTGCATATGTAGTAGTCACCTGTGTCTGCAGGTGCATGCCTAGACCGTGCTCCATGGAATACAGTGTGCTTATGTGTGCAGCTTCAGAGTAGTTCAAAGATATCCATTTATATATAAAATAAGGTATCTTTTCTTCAGGAATTACATCGTCCAGAGAAGGGACGTTTGCGTGAGCAACTAAGTACTCCTCCAACTCGTCCTTCCCGAGATCTACCCCCAGTGTGAGCAAAATCTTTGGAGTTTTCCTGCACAACTTTACTACCAGAGGCTTGGACATTATAGGAGGCAGCGGAGCATCCTTCGGAGGTTGACTCGGCCTGTGAAGGTAAACGACCAGAGGTTCGGACGTGGTGGATGGTGCCGGACCTTCCTTCGGCGATCTATTCATCCTACGAAGGCGGACGACCAAAGGTTCGGGTGCCTTCCCGTGTAGTTTTACGACAAGGGAAGAGGTTGGGTCGGGAGCACGTGCCTTTAGACGGACTCTCATGGGCTCTTCTAGTGTTGTTCCAGCCTCTGCCTCATCATCGACGTCATTGCCACCTTCATCTTGGTAGACCTGTTTATAAAGGATCGAATCAGAGTAATAGGCTTAGATCCTTTTGAATGGATCAACAACAACAAACTCTGTTTTGACCATGCCGTGTTTGTCAACGTATTTCAGGCACTGGTGCAGGATCGACGACACGATCATATATTCATGTATCTATGGGCGTCCAAGCAAGACATTGTAGGATACATCTACGTCAATGACGTAGCAAGTGACCTCCGTTTTCAAGTCGCCGATCTGGCATTTCAGGCAAATCTTGCCCCGAGGGTAGCTCTTGCCTGCGTTGAAGCCAGTGATACCAGTATTGGTGGCTGTCAGGTGATGCATCGCAATGCCCAAGGTCTGAAATAGACTCTGCGGGATGATACTGATTGATGAACCAGGATCTATGTGCATCCGGTCTACCTTGATTGCAATAATACACCATGTATAATACAGGGGACGGTCATGCCATTTATTTTTTAGCAACATGTCCTGTTGCAAGAATGTAATGTTGGGTATCGCCTCTATCACATTGTTGTAGTAGGGGCATGCAGGGGGATCATCAGCTGGCGGCTTGACCTGTGCCAGGTAGGTGTCGATATTTTATAATGCCTCGCTAAGAGCAGCCCGAGTTTCTTTGGAGAGTCGGAGAAGCTCGAATAGAGACAACTTTGATGGATTATTGGCGATATGGGCCATGATGTAAAAGTTGTAGGGCTTCTTCATCCCCTGGGCTGTGTCTTTGCGCAGCGGTTTGTCGAAGCGAGGATCTTTCTGCTCGACTTATCCGCTACTAGAGGCTGGGATAGACCCGAATCGGATGCTGCAGGTGCGACTACTGGAAGTACACCATCATCAGAGATTTCGTACTCTCGCATGTATGCCAGGCCTGATCTTTTTGTTCCTGCTATAACTTCCTCGTATGGGAGAGAAACCGTGTAGCAGGACTTGAACTTCTTGTCCTTGGACTTGGTAGCAAAAGATATTGTCTGCTGCATCAATTATGGAGCAAGATTGGGGTGAACCCATATGACCTCCCCACGTGGCATGGTGAGGGTATCAGCCCGACCGTTTGGTCTCGAGCTAGCAGAAGAATGACGACCTCTATTGTTGCCCTGGGAATTGGGATTACCCCGTCCTGGGCTTCTGTAGCCGGGAAGTTGCCAAACTGGAGCGATACCATGTTAGCGGCAACCATCTTATCATCGATATCCAAGATGAAGGCCTTGGCATCGAGCAGACACTGGATGTACCGTTTCAGCGTGTAGCAGTCCCGCGTCGCAAGATGGACTTAATGACATTGCTTTGGATTATTCTCCTCGGCTGCCTCAATAGGGCATTTGACGTCGGAGAGCCAAAGCTTACCACCATTCATCAGTACATCAAAGATGGGCATAACGTCGTCATCTTCGAAGGAGTAGGTCTCCTTGGGCTTTGGAACCTCAATCGTCTTTTGCTCGGCTTCTTGGTTAAGTTGGCCACCAAGGCCTGTTTCCTTTTTCTATCGTGGTTGTTGTTGCCGCTGTTGTTGTTATTGGGACATTTTCCCTTTCATCGGTGACAGAGATCTGTATTCCCAAGAGCCGGGCTTCCTTGACCTTCTTCTCAGCGCTGATATCGCTTATGATGAACGTCGTCCAGTCTTTAAACTGACTGTCGCCTATCCAGAGGCTGACTGCTGAAATTAAGTTTCTGCGACACATGTCCATCAGTGTTGACTCGAGATTGCCTAGGGGGCAACCTCAACGCTTCTTGTAAAAAATGCTCGATATAATTTTGGGCGAGTTCCCTTTCCCCTTTGGTAACATCCATCAGGAAGGACATTGTCATGTTGGTTCCTCCGTCATAGAATCTTTTGAGAAAAAGACTCTTGAGGTCGTCAAATGTAAGCCCCTGATTTTTTTTTTAAATATTAAAATTAGGATTTTTCCCAATTTTCTGGAATTTTCTGGGAATTTTCTGCAATTAAAATCAAGCTTTTCAATTAATAAATGATTTTTAATTAGCAATAAATAATATTAAAATATCATGAAAATAACATTTTTGGGTGTAAAATGGAAAATTAGACTTAGGGTAATTTTCCTGGATTTTTCTGGGCCTCAGACCTATTTTTAAATGCCTAAAAACTATTTATTTAATTAATTATCTATTTATTTAATTATTTATTATTTATTATTTATTTTTATTATTTAATTATTAATTTTTTTTTTTTTTTTTTTTTTCCTTGGGCCCGGCCCGGCCCAGTGGGCCGAGCCCAGCGCCCAGCCCAGCCCGCTGCCTTTCCGGGTCGGGTCGGGTCAGGCAACCCGACCCGCTAGCCCCGCACCCGCGCGACTCCCTCTCCCCGTTCCCGCGGCCGCCGCCGCATTTTCCGGCCGGCCACGTTGCCGTCCCCGCCTCAACCCTCGGCCCACGACCCCCTCTCCCCTCCGCCTCGCCCGGAGCCAACCCCTCGCCGCCCCAGCCTATAAAACCCTACCCCGACCTCATCTCCCCAACCCTAAGACCACCTCGCCGCCGTGCGCCACCGCCCGCCTCCGACCGATCTCGCCGCAGTGCCCGCCCCGGACCACCTTCCTCCTCCCACCGCCCAGCCGCTGCCCGTCGACCACCTCCCTCCTTTCTCCTCCGCCTCTCCTCGACTCCAGGACCCGCATCCCGCAGCTGAGCCGACCGGCCTCCGCCGTGCAGCACAGCTCCGCCGTCGGGACCTCGCCCCGCCGTCCTCCTCGCCGTGGCCAGACGACTCCGGTGACACCCTGACACAGGAGCCTCGGACACGAGCACAGTAAACCCTAGCTTTCCTTCGTGTCGTGTCGAACACGACACGGACACGGCATTTTTCTGGATTTTCAGAGCAGGTTCAGGTACTCGTATCTTGCACCCTGTATCTCCGTTTTCAATTCTGTAAATTTCTACGCGAAGCCTGTATGACCCTCTCGGTGTCCGGATAAACTGTTCAGGATATCGCGTCCTGTGGTGATCGCACACCGCGATCCAAAAACAGGAAAAACCAGACCCTGTTTCACCCCCGGAACTGAGTACGCCCCGCCAAACGGGACGACTTGGTCGCGTGTGGTCTTCACAGATACGTGCGCACCATCGATACGGACGTGTGAGACTTCGCGGAAGCTGATTCGGGTGTGCGTGCACACCGGAATCAACGCGTATCCGCGGACATCGCCCCGTATCTGGCTTTTCTGCAATTCACCCTAATTTTGTGCACACACGTCGGATCGAGATGAAACTTGCGCCATCGGACTCGTAGCGATACGCTGGTCCTGTGGGTCAAGTTTGGTTCGATTCTGAGAACGTTGACGAAATCGCGTGTCGTGGGCCCCATAGGCCCCGCTCGACGGGCGATTTTGTGTTCGGCTCATCGGAATCCAAATCTGGAAGTTCCGTTGGGTTCGTATCAGCGTTCCTGACCTGTTGACACTAAGTTTGGTGAATTTGGAGACCTTTGACCCGGACGCGTTTTTCGGTGCAAAGCGGGCCCACCGGCGGACCCCGTTTTGACCCGAAACTGCCGTTTTTGCCCTTGTCTCCAAATTGGACCCAAGGACAGGCATTTCTAGCTATTTGACATCTTTTGAGCATGATGGTAATGTCTATTTCAGCTTTTGGACTCATCTCTGGATTTTTCCCCAAAGAACCCAATTAATCAGATCCAAACAACAGGCAAGTACCTGCACTTCAAGTTAATCTTTATATATTGTGATAATTAATTCCCTGCCATACATGTACCCTTGATGTTTACACCTAGTGTTAGAAATACTGAATTTCATGTCTTGAATATTGGTAGTTCCTGTCTTATTTTTCATGTCGGGTGGGAGAATACCTAGACGGCATGTAGTTTACCCTTTCCCCTGTATTGTCTAATAGCTGTTGGTACACGACTGTCCATCAGCCGGATCTCGATTGTATTATCTAATAGCCGTTTATGACGGCCGGATTAGCCTTATAAACCCCTACATGCCAACTATGTATTCTAAAACAAACACAAGTTCACACAGATAGTTCTGGTCATGTCATATTCCTTGCTGGCTATTGTAGTTTCATTTCCTGTTTCATTTATTTCTGTTTCTCATATTCCTGTTTACAGCTAACTCTGAGATAATAATGTTCTGCTAATGCTGTTTCTCAACATGATATCCAATATTTAATTGTCATAAAATATTTAGTTTAATCTTGTTGTGCACTATGTACTTTGCTCCTTTCCTGACTGGATTTGTTGTTTAGGCGATGATGAGAACCTTGCCCCCACCTATTATGGCCCCTATGAGATAGCAGGTGATGCAGTTGCAGAGCCAGTTCCCGCACAGGAAGCTACTCCTGCTGACTAGTTAGCAGTAGTTATCTTAGATTTGCTCTTTATCTTAGCAATCGGGTTTGTCCCCGATTTCATTCTGATTCCTGTACTAAAATATTTGAATCTGTTGTCACATTTATTTCAGTTGCAATCGTAAGTTTCATTTCTCATTATTTATTATCTTGCCTATGTTATTTGTGAATGAGCTAGTTAGTAAATCTGGATTTGACCTAGACAGCGTACTACCGCCGATTCTGCGGCGTAGGCTGGACGTACCCACGCACTCGTGCCCGAATTTCCGGGTGCGGGTCGTGACACGTTTTTGTGGTGGCCCATGCAGGTCCTCTCCTAAAATAGGGTAATACCCTAGGACAGGGTATGGAATAAAATTGAGGATTCTAGGAAAAGCTCATTCACAGTATAGCGTCCTTATTTCAATTCTTGGTATCATTGCTGCTCAATTTTCCTATCGCCTTTGATTTCCAAGTATTCTATTCTGATCTTCCTATCCCTTAATCTTTCAGAATGGTCCAGACCAGGAACACAGTAGGAGGCACATCAGAACCAGCTGAACATAATATGCCCGAGACTCTTGCACTCCCGCCGCCTCCATCTGTCCCGGCAGTTACTCTGGATAGGGCACAGCTACTTGGAGTGTTCCAGGGATTGGTGGAATCCCAGAAAGAACAGACTGCACTTCTGCGGACCAGACTCTCAGAAGCTATTAAGTCCCAGGAGTCGCCACTCAAGAGGCCAGGGAGTGCCAAAGATTTCAAGAATCTAAGACCCCTGGAATTTTACGGAACTGAGGGCATTCTCTATGCCGATGAGTGGATAGAGAACGTCGAGAGACTCCTGAAGACTGCTCGGGTTCCTGATGATCTTAAAGTGGAGTCTGCAAGCCTGCAACTGTTCGATATAGCTCGGACCTGGTTTAGAGACGAACCTCAACTATATGCTCCTGACCTCACCTGGGAAGATTTTAAGAGGCTATTCAAGGAGAAATTCTACCCCGAAGTGGCTAGGGAAGCTCTCGAAAGCCAATTCGAGAGACTGGAACAAGGTAACCTGTCTGTTGATGAATATACTGCTGAATTTAGCAGGTTAAGCCACTTTGCGGAGTACATAGTTCGTACCCTGGAGGACAGAGCCCGTAGATTCAAGAAGGGGCTATCTCCGGATATTCGCCTTGCTGTCACCACCAGCCGAGCTCGCACCTACGAGGAAATCTTGAGCGTGGCACAAGGCGTTGAGAGAGACATGGGGCATAAGCTAAAGCGAGAAAGAGATACCGGAAATGCGGGACCCAACAAACGCCCTTTCCAACAACAACAGCAGAGGGCCCCGCAACAAGCTCAGCGTCCTCTCCCTCGAGCTCCAGCACCCCAACACCAGGCCCAGGGACAGAACCAACAAGCTGCTGCTTGTAACTATTGTCATAGACCAGGCCATACTTGGCAAGTTTGCAGAAAGAGGCTAGGTGTTTGTCTACTTTGTGGCTCAGCAGCACATCAAGTGAGGGACTGTCCCGCTGCTCAAGGACGCGGACAGGCTTACGTAATGACCGTAGAGAACGTGCAAACTCTGGAAGCAGCTAATGCGTGTAAGTGATTCGTAGATATCTTTTCTAGTATTATTTTCGTGCCTATTGGTTCGTGACCTCAGCCCCAACCTAGTAATTTTTGAACTTGCTAAATAACCTAGTATGCTTTTAATTTTGATAACTGTAGAGTTTTTAGAAGCTTTTGCTATTGTGCTTATTTTGTGTCTTGTGAATTTCAATAAATTTGTACCTCTTTTCATCATCATCTAGCGCACTTAATTTTGCTGAACCCGACTGATGCTGCTATTTTATAGCCTAGCTTTGCAAGCTTACTCTTTATCGGGCTTGTTCATGACACCTGTATTATTGAGGCCTGATCAACCCCACTAATACAAGTGTCTACTCAGAATCAGTGTACTACGGTCTGATCAACCCTAGTGCATTTTGATTCGCACTTCGCATGACTACTTTATGTGGATTGAGATATAGTCGACTAGTCTACTTGCCCCCTAAATACGTTCGAGCATATCGTATCAGCATTACCAGAATAGAATCTCGATCCTTAACCGCCTGACAATTCCCATTAGAATTCCTGAAAAACGCCTTAATCCCTATACCTCTGTTCTACCACCTCGCCCTTAAACTCTTTATTATTGATCCTCGTCTTTCCTCATTTCGGAAAGACAAAGACCTGTGGTTGGTATGAGATGATTTGTAGTGCTAGACATACCCCTCAGACCGGACGAATTGATGATAACCCTTTATGACTAAGACAAGACCCTATGTGCTGTGTTTTGTGTTGCAGACTTAAGATTCAATACCATGATTTATTAAGTTGAGACCTAGCCTCACTATTTGTACAGTCTTAGAGGATATGGGTAAAATACTAAGTTGGGTAGCGACCGCAATGTTCACCTGAGAGAAACCCGCTGGACTGTAATCAAGTGAGTTTGGACAGAGAGAACCCTGCCATAATTTAAATTTCGAGGACGAAATTATATAAGTTGGGTAGATTGTAAGCCCCTGATTTTTTTTTAAAATATTAAAATTAGGATTTTTCCCAATTTTCTGGAATTTTCTGGGAATTTTCTGCAATTAAAATCAAGCTTTTCAATTAATAAATAATTTTTAATTAGCAATAAATAATATTAAAATATCATGAAAATAACATTTTTGGGTGTAAAATGGAAAATTAGACTTAGGGTAATTTTCCTGGATTTTTCTGGGCCTCAGACATATTTTTAAATGCCTAAAAACTATTTAATTAATTAATTAATTAATTATCTATTTATTTAATTATTTAATATTTATTTTTATTATTTAATTATTAATTAATTATTTATTTTTTTATTTTTCCTTGGGCCCGGCCCGGCCTAGTGGGCCGAGCCCAGCGCCCAGCCCAGCCCGCTGCCTTTCCGGGTCGGGTCGGGTCAGGCAACCCGACCCGCTAGCCCCGCACCAGCGCGACTCCCTCTCCCCGTTCCCGCGGCCGCCGCCGCATTTTCCGGCCGGCCACGTTGCCGTCCCCGCCTCAACCCTCGGCCCACGACCCCCTCTCCCCTCCGCCTCGCCCGGAGCCAACCCCTCGCCGCCCCAGCCTATAAAACCCTACCCCGACCTCATCTCCCCAAACCCTAAGACCACCTCGCCGCCGTGCGCCACCGCCCTCCTCCGACCGACCTCGCCGCAGTGCCCGCCCCGGACCACCTTTCTCCTCCCACCGCCCAGCCGCTGCCCGTCGACCACCTCCCTCCTTTCTCCTCCGCCTCTCCTCGACTCCAGGACCCGCATCCCGCAGCTGAGCCGACCGGCCTCCGCCGTGCAGCACAGCTCCGCCGTCGGGACCTCGCCCCGCCGTCCTCCTCGCCGTGGCCAGACGACTCCGGTGACACCCTGACACAGGAGCCTCGGACACGAGCACAGTAAACCCTAGCTTTCCTTCGTGTCGTGTCGAACACGACACGGACACGGCATTTTCTGGATTTTCAGAGCAGGTTCAGGTACTCGTATCTTGCACCCTGTATCTCCGTTTTCAATTCTGTAAATTTTTACGCGAAGCCTGTATGACCCTCTCGGTGTCCGGACAAACTGTTCAGGACATCGCGTCCTGTGGTGATCGCACACCGCGATCCAAAAACAGGAAAAACCAGACCCTGTTTTACCCCCGGAACTGAGTACGCCCCGCCAAACGGGACGACTTGGTCGCGTGCGGTCTTCACAGATACGTGCGCACCGTCGATACGGACGTGTGAGACTTCGCGGAAGCTGATTCGGGTGTGCGTGCACACCGGAATCAACGCGTATCCGCGAACATCGCCCCGTATCCGGCTTTTCTGCAATTTATCCTAATTTCGTGCACACACGTCGGATCGAGACGAAACTTGCGCCATCGGACTCGTAGCGATACGCTGGTCCTGTGGGTCAAGTTTGGTTCGATTCTGAGAACGTTGACGAAATCGCGTGTCGTGGGCCCCACAGGCCCCGCTCGACGGGCGATTTTGTGTTTGGCTCATCGGAATCCAAATCTGGAAGTTCCGTTGGGTTCGTATCAGCGTTCCTAACCTGTTGACACTAAGTTTGGTGAATTTGGAGACCTTTGACCCGGACGCATTTTTTGGTGCAAAGCGGGCCCACCGGCGGACCCCGTTTTGACCCGAAACTGCCGTTTTTGCCCTTGTCTCCAAATTGGACCCAAGGACAGGCGTTTCTAGCTATTTGACATCTTCTAAGCATGATGGTAATGTCTATTTCAGCTTTTGGACTCATCTCTAGATTTTTCCCCAAAGAACCCAATTAATCAGATCCAAACAACAGGCAAGTACCTGCACTTCAAGTTAATCTTTATATATTGTGATAATTAATTCCCTGCCATACATGTACCCTTGATGTTTACACCTAGTGTTAGAAATACTAAATTTCATGTCTTGAATATTGGTAGTTCCTGTCTTGTTTTTCATGTCGTGTGGGAGAATACCTAGACGGCATGTAGTTTACCCTTTCCCCTGTATTGTCTAATAGCTGTTGGTGCACGACTGTCCATCAGCCGAATCTCGATTGTATTGTCTAATAGCCGTTTATGACGGCCGGATTAGCCTTATAAATCCCTACATGCCAACTATGTATTCTAAAACAAACACAAGTTCACACAGATAGTTCTGGTCATGTCATATTCCTTGCTGGCTATTGTAGTTTCATTTCCTGTTTCATTTATTTCTGTTTCTCATATTCCTGTTTACAGCTAACTCTGAGATAATAATGTTCTGCTAATGCTGTTTCTCAACATGATATCCAATATTTAATTGTCATAAAATATTTAGTTTAATCTTGTTGTGCACTGTATACTTTGCTCCTTTCCTGACTGAATTTGTTGTTTAGGCGATGATGAGAACCTTGCCCCCACCTATTATGGCCCCTATGAGATAGCAGGTGATGCAGTTGCAGAGCCAGTTTCCGCACAGGAAGCTACTCCTGCTGACTAGTTAGCAGTAGTTATCTTAGATTTGCTCTTTATCTTAGCAATCGGGTTTGTCCCCGATTTCATTCTGATTCCTGTACTAAAATATTTGAATCTGTTGTCACATTTATTTCAGTTGCAATCGTAAGTTTCATTTCTCATTATTTATTATCTTGCCTATGTTATTTGTGAATGAGCTAGTTAGTAAATCTGGATTTGACCTAGACAGCGTACTACCGCCGATTCTGCGGCGTAGGCTGGACGTACCCACGCACTCGTGCCCGAATTTCCGGGTGCGGGTCGTGACATCAAATAACGAGATGCAGTTATCTTGTAGGCTGCAAAACCAGTCGAATGCTACCCCGGACAATATCCCCACAAAGAGCTTGGTGAGGAGTGCGTTACTATGAGATAGGTGCCATGTTGTAGTCTTAAAATAGCTCTTGTATTGACCGGGAGAAGTCTTCCCGTCGAATGGGTTCAAGTTGAAGGGCTTGTACTTGGGAGGGTATGACACATCCCTCCACTCATGGGGGTATGGTTGTCGTATCCCGATCTCACGCAGGGAGTCTCGGCTACCCATAGAATCTAGATGAGCCCGGAGTTCCCAGACTTCCCTCATTGCTTCTTTGGCTTCGTCTCCGGTGGAAGGGGCAGATGAGCCAGACAGAGGATGATTTTTGCCTATGGGCGGAGCGGTTGCGTCAGAGTCTGTGTTGGTCCCATGGTCCACGGTTGCTTGTCCAGAAGCCCTTGCTGGTTGGGAAGCCATAGTTGCTTTTATTTCCAACATTTCCTTAGTCAGGGCTTGCATTGATGAAATCACTGTCTGCATCATGGCCTCAACATCCTCGAGGCATTATGGTCGCTGGGGTCTTCGTGATCGTCCCCTGCCTTGTATACAGTTCTCACATGGGAGAGATGGAGGGGGCAGTGGACGTCGCACTTTTTGTCTCAGATTCTTGCCGGGAGTAAACATCAGGTAGCATCGCCTCCTCCTCAGATTCAAAGAGAATACTACCCCAACGTAGGAGGCTATGTCATCTTGATGTGGGTGGACACCGCCAGGGACGTCGGAGTCTGTTCCTTAGGAATCCCCACATTCTCGGAACGTCGGGTTATTGTATAGCTCTGAGGGATCACTACCCCCCAGCTTATGCAACCCCCAGGGGTCCTAAGAAAGAACTATGCCCAGCGACTGATAGCTTTTTCTTCGAGCAGGTACCTTGGAAAATACCTTCCACAGGTCCAACTGCTGGTCCTCCTGGTAGTCACCTTCTCAATGCGCTGGTTGAGAGTGACAGACTGGAGTGCTGGGATTCTGGCCTCCCCTCGTAGAGGGGACCTTTCGAGTAGATTAGAACGAGGCAAAGGGCAATTCCTCTTCCTTTAGTGCTTGCACCTGTTCTTCGGGTTGCAGCTGGGTAGGTGCCTTTGGTTGCAGCCATTGTAATACCGACTGTATTTTTGTAGGTACTGCTATTTTGTTACAACAGTAGTTGATGATAATGTTGGCACAGTGATGCCCTGGGAAGGACACTTTGTATGCCGTAGTTGTTTTTCTCGCTTTGCGTTTGTGATCGATCACGTTGCGTAAGTCAAGCGAGTGCTGAATCACCTTTGTACCCTCTTTATGGGTTCGGGTAGACCGAGCACATGAGCGCGTAGGTGTTGATTTTGCTCCCTGATCTAGGGTTCGTACAAGAACTTTCTCCCTATCGTCAGTGAAAGACTTTTGAGATAGACCCTACCCATTTTTCGCTGCGGGCTGGACACATGGGTCAGTTTTGTATGACTTCCCATCAGGGGCACGCATAGTAAGCGTCACCTAATGGCGGTCGGTAGAATGAATAATTGCTTGAGCTTGGCGAGCTAGTATTGCCCCAGACTTCTTCATCCTAGCACGCGTCGGTGCATAGTAGGAAGAGTCCAAGTTCACATCTTTCCCTTTTTCAGCATGGTGCATGTAGTCAGCATTGCGTGAAATTCGGTTGAAGATGAAACTTCTGTGGCTGTCCTGGCCGCATGTGGATATTTGCCTGCGACCAATGATCGATGTCGCATGTGGACTTTTTCCTACTGTTGTCGACTTATACGACTTCTGCTGTGGCCGCATGGAACATGCCTCAGCATCCGAACTTCTGGCATTGTAGTATTTTTCTTTGCCAGAATATAGGCGTTGAGCACATTCCTTGTCCGAGGAGGATGTCGTATGAGAGGTGGATGCATGATGTGCGGTCTCTGCGACCGAGATACAGACAGGGCGAGCATACTCCGTAGTTGGGTAATGCACAACGGCCTTTGCAACCCATGTCCTGCAGGTCCTCAGGTGCTGAGTACCCTTCTTTTTGGAAGGGACTGCCGCATAAGCAGTAGACGCATAATGTGCGATCCCTGCGGTAGAGAGAGAGAGAGAGAGAGAAGAGAGAGAGAGAGAGAGAGAGAGACGGGGAGCGTATACTCCGCAGTTGGGTGAGGCACAACGGCCTTTGCAACCCACGTCCTGCGGGTCTTTTTAGGCCTTTCTAGCCTTGGAGAAGGACTAGAGCTTTCCTCCGAGAGAATCTCCTCGAAAGCCTGCTGGTCGAAGCGGACCGTAGCATTCTTTGAGTTGATCCGAGCTTGGCTGCGTCGAATTGCGTGACAACTTTCTCATTAGAGGAGAAAGAAGTCCCCAACAGAGTGGCCATTAAATGAGTTCTTCCAAACTTTGTATTTAAGGAACAAAAAATGAGTACAAAGAATCCTAAACAGAATTTTCTAAGTACAATATTTTGATCTGGGGTGTAACGATGGACAAAGAGCGTTGTGGTGGCTCCTTTACTCCGTGGATGATTCGATGCAGGGTAAGGGAGCTTATGTTCTCTCTTTTCTCATCTCGGTATGCTCTCTCTGTGTTGGGCGGCCCCTGTCTCACTCTCTGTCTCTTTCTTTTTGGGCATGCCACCCGAGTATATATAGTCATCCGGCGTGCATATGTTGGGCTGTATGTGTTATGCCCCGATCCCGAAGGTCCTGATAATGCCCCCGCAGGGCGCGAACCACCGTGCCCAGGCACTCCGGCGGAGAGTATTATCGTTTGCCATCGAGGCGTGATGTCGTGTGAGCCTAGGATTGCGCCCGCACAAGGCAACATTGTTAAAGTTTTGGCTATCATCGAACCAATCGAGTACGCAGCGGAGGGACAATGTTACAAACAATAATCCATCTGATTATACGTGGCAAAGATAAAGGCACGAGGTTCTCTGAATACAATGACATCGTTCCATACATTATGTCCCTTCATACAAAATTAGCTTAAAATATCTCGATACGGCTCAAGGCATCAAAACCAGATTTTTGGGTCTTGGGGATGAGTCACGGCTATCGCTTCCTCGGACGATCCAACACCTGCGAACAAGCAAACTATTGGTGGGTCAGCAATTTAGAGAAAGTACTGGTGAGTATAAAATCAACGAACAGAAGCAACATTCACTAAAACCAATACTAAATAATTATGTTATAAAATATTATATTACTAGTGATATTTTTAGTTTTATCTAGGTTTGTTTCATGTAGTACGGGAACAGAGTCATATTTTTTTTTTTGGAAACATCTTTGAAAATAGAGTTCATGTTCGATATACAAGCAAGCAGGCAAGACAAGAAGTTCATGCAAGATAAGCAGATTTATTTACTATCTCTGGTGCGTAGCGTATCTCGTGAGCCATATCCATTTCTTTAAAGACTCTATCATGCATCTAGTGGACTATCTTCTTAGCATCTCTCTCTTTTTTATCAATAATTATCATCTTATCGTATGAACGAGATAGAAACATATAAGAAAATAAGACTATGAAAGCATTTAATATAAGTGAGCAAGTTCGATAGCATAAATATCACTTATTCAGTGATTCTTATCCTTTTGTCGAACGGTTATCCCTGCAGCAGACATACAAGTTAGCAACAATATACATAAGCACATATGTTCTATTCCCTGTTGGTCACTGCATCAAACAGTTAGGTAAGCAAGAAGGCTGAATCCTAGCATGCAACCTAACTATATGATGGCCTATGAGTCTACTTTCTCATGATTAGAAGCAGTGTTATCACGGCCCAGCACTGTACTAATATACTCGCTCATATACTAGCTGCTTTGACTCGTGAACTAGCTATCTAATTGACATGAATACCCCCTGATCGTGATGACTTCTTTGCCTCAGGGTATTCCTCCAATCCCCCCTAGGGCAAACGGCCCCAGTGCCCTGGGAACCGGCCGTGGGATTATACTTGTGCACAAGTTATCTAAAGACTAATGCATGAATGCAACTCTATCAGATAAACTCAATATGGATACAGTAGTTAAATAAACAAGCATATAGTCAATCTCTTCTCTTCTATCTCTATGCGGACATGCCGCCATATCTATCTCTATGCGAACTGGCCGCCATCTCTCCGATACCGATCAAGCATTCAAAACTTCTAAAGAAAAATATATAATAGTCTCTATTTAAGCAAGCATGAAAGCAGTTCTTTATTCTCTTTTAAAATAAGCATGCAGTTCTACTCTTATTTAGCATACGATGGAAACATATGAATATTCTATTACTTTTTTATTAGCATGGCAGCGGTTCGTTCGATAGCGATGTCCGTGTAACTAAGCATGCAATATTCTATTCTTTAACTTAGCATAGTGTCACGACCCGCACCCGGGATTTGGGCATGAGTCGTGGATACGTCCAGCCTACGCCGCAGCATCGGCGGTAGAACGCTATCTAGGTCTCAACATATAAAATATTCTGTCAATAGTCTCAACTCCGCACGGAGGACAATGATAAATAATCCACAGTTCTATGATATACTCAATCACAAGCTAATAGAAATAATGGCACGATAAGAATAGAAAAGAGTTCTATTAAAAACCAACCACAATAAGTCCAACTCAAATCTGGAGTCTAGATGACCTCACAAAGTCACAAAATAATAAATACAACTCAGTCTTAGTCTAAAACAATAAATGCAGAAAAATAATCTAAGAACAGCCAGGTAAAATCTCCTCTAGGCTAGGCAACTCCTCTGGGGTTTCTGGAGTAAAATCTCCCTCTAATCCTGGGCCGTAATGAGTGGGGCACAAGCTCTCCAGGTCCTCTGAAAAATGTTATCCAGTCAGGATTGGAGCGAAGCACAAGCACTAACAGCAGTTTCATTAAATTGATAAAGACTATAAACAGTGTAAGAAATACAAGATGGAAATAAATGCTGGAAATGTAAAGTACTGGAGAAAATAGAAATAGGCAACAGAGCATCTAGCAATGAACAATAGACAGTGAATGCTAGAACAAGTGAATCTGAATAAAATAGACATCTAGCTAAGTGTTTGAATTATCAGTTTATTATGTGATCGGCTTGGGACTTGATCAGGCTGGTTATATATGATTAGCTATGATTCTTGTAGGTCAGGCTAACCATATGGTTAGCTATGATGCATGTAGTGGTCAGGCTAATCATATATAACAGCTATGATGCATAAAAATGGTCAGGCCGCACCCGACGTGAGAAATGGGGTGAGCTATGATGCATGTAAAGGTTTGGATATGATCACATAATCTACTAATAGTTCCCTATCCCCCAGCTAGCACGATGGATTCCAACCACGACTCCTCATGATGGGGATCTAGGGTGCTAACCCGTGTATCCATAGTGTCGAAATCAAGTATGTAATACAACTGCATTATAGAAATAATCAACAATGAAAACTGTCAGAGAATGTACTCGCCTGTGGTCCTGAGCAAAGTGTGAGGATCAAAGTCCAAAGTGGGATCACAATGACCTATATATAAGATATCAATGTTAAATAATGAATTAAGGGAATGAGCATGATTAACTAATTAATACGAGGTTTCTAGGTCATACTAAGGTTTACTAGTTAATAATAGTCCTATACTAACTAATCATTGCTCATACTAAAATTACCCTAGCTTATATTTGTTTACTTCTAGTATATATAACTCTTATACATAGGTATTAAGTTAATACCTAAGCACCAAATCCTTACCTAGCATCTATGATATCTTAGGATACCAACTAACTCCATGTCCCACTGACTAACATCACCAACTTCTAATAAGTTAGCTATTACCTTGCCAAACTTAGACTCAAAACCCATGCACCTTAGCACTACTCCTCAACTCATCTATCACTCTGACCTTCAACACGATTGATACTTTTGGTATAAGTCAATGTCCATCCTACTGATAATGATATCAGTCCTAATACTGCATTCTCATAACACATTCTTAACCCAACTATCTACTTGCACGCAAGGCACAGTGTACAAGTTCACACTAGCACCCAGGTAATTCTCCATACCTGTACCTCTGCCATGTTGCAAGTGTCATGTTTGCCTACTGTTGCTAATCTACTGCTTGGGTTTTAATAGCAGCTGATATTTCTTGCTACTGCAGCCTAATGCAGCAATACACTCAAGCCTATTAATGTCCAATAAAACTCTTCACTGCACTAATATAATGTATATCAGTATTATACTTACTCCAAACCTGAAACCCAAGTGTCTACAGGTATCTTACTGTCAATACTTAACCCAAACTCAACTCACTGTACAAGTTAGACACTGATACACTGGCACATAACTACACCTACACACATATACCTCACTTCCCAGGTTGACACACCCACACACAGATATCAGATACATACACACAGACCTACACTTCTCACACACAGGTAGACACTCAGATACTCACACAGATCCACACACACACATGCAGTATCTGCACAGTTACACAGGTTCACACAATGATACTTGCAGATACACACAATTCTCATAGTCTGAACTTGTTAAGACTCACATACAGGCACTGGTATACACAGACACATATAAGTTCACAGTGACACACGGCACTCACACTGGCACACACTTAATACTTAGACACACTGATACAAGACACACAAGTCACACACATACAGATATACACTGAGACACTTAGGTTCTGATACACCTACTCTCACATCAGGTGTATTCTGCACACACTAAAATTTATAGATTACTGATACATACACATAGGTATAACACAGTTCACCTACACACAGGTAAACATTTACACAAAGGTTCACTGCATTACTCCCAACTGAATCCTGCACACCTACAGAATTTAATTACCTACACTACACAGAATCCTCCTTGCACTCAGACACACACAGATATTTAAAATACACAGATAACACACTGTTGTTCATTGATACTCTAATTCTCAACTCATACACATAAGTCCTCACTACACAGTATCACTCACACACATACTCCTAACTACACCTCAACACACAGAAACACAGTTATCTAATACATACCTACTGTTTACTCACTCTCACAAATGCAACTGAAATCTGGGACACTCACACATTAACTCACTTACAGGTACACAGGCACTAATCTCACATGTATTTCTGATACATAAAATCCTGACACTGATCACTACACATACTGCACAGAATTCTCACAGGCACACATGCCTCACACATGCCCAGATACACCCAACCCGACTATGCACAGGGAAGATCCCCCACAGTGTGCACAGCACAGTAAAAGACCCCGACTGTGCACAGGGATTCTTCCTATCGATGTATTCCCTCTACAAATCACACACACAACTACATACATAGATATATATATAAACACTCATCAAATTGGGTGATGCAGAGTAGATTAGATGGGTAATTCCTCCTGTGAAGCATTTCATCCAACATATAATGTGCAAAACAAAAACCACACTAAGAACTCCTGAAAACCCAAAACAAAACCCAAAAAAAAATCAATATCTAACCTACACGTAGGAGGTGAATTCAGTCTACATGCAAACCCCTAGGGTTAGGGTTCACGAAATTGGGGAAAACCCTCGTCGGAACACCAAAACCCTAGTTTCTCCTAAATCTCCATGTATGAACCCTAAAATCAAAATCTAACAGCAAGGGTGGGTTCCTAATGGGCATTAATCATCAGAAAACAGCAATAAAAGAATTAAAAATAGGGTTTTACCTATAGAGATGGGTTCTCCAAATGGAAGTTCTTCTTCCCCAAGGTTCCTTGACCCAAGTTTCTTGCTTTGGAGGAGGAAGATGGAATCCTAGGGTTTTAATTCCGAATTTGGGGTGGGGGAGATGGTTTTCTTGATGGAGGCTAGGGTTTCTTTCTTCAGGAAGGAGAAAAGGGTTTTGGGTGGCTCCCTTTTATATTAAACTAGGTTAGGGTTTCCAATGAATAGTTTTAGGTTAAACCCCCAGGTTAGGTCCTGTGGAACCTAATTAACTATGGTTTAGTCAGTCTAGAGTTTGAGGGTTCACCCTAAAATTTGAATTCTAGGGTTTCTCTAGAATTAGGTTTTCAAATTAGGGCTTAGTCATTAGGGTTTGTCCTAATGAGTTCTAGGGTTTGACCTAAATCCAATATCACTAACAATATATAAATAGTTTATAAAACTCAGCAGATTAATTAAATTCATAATTATTCAAATAGTGAAATTACACAAATGCCCTTATCTAGAATGTGGTAGTGACAAGTCTACCCTCCTAAAAGAAATTTCGTCCTCGAAATTGGACTGAACTAGAACAAGAATGAGATCAGAAAAGAAATATACCTCAAGTCTAGAAGAGATACGGGTATTGCTCGCGCATTTCGTCCTCTCTCTCCCAGGTCGACTCCCCTGAAGAGTGATGTCTCCATGCAACACGAACCAAAGAAATAGTTTGGTTCCGCAACACCTTCTCTCTGCGGTCCAAGATCTCTACGGGCTGCTCGGGGTAGCTGAGCGTCGGACCAACCTCAATCTCCGAGTGGTCAAGTACGTGACTAGGGTCTGCCACATACATTCTCAGCTGCGACACGTGGAACACATCATGCACTCCCTCTAATGTAGGCGGCAAGTCCAGTCTATACGCCACTGCACCTACCCTCGCAAGAATACCAAAGGGTCCGATGTAGCGTGGGCTAAGCTTCCCGCCTTGACCAAAACGAATCGTGCCACGCGTCGAAAAAATCCGTAGGAATACTAGATCGCCAACCTAAAACAAAACAGTCTCAACACGCAGTCTAAACAAACAACACAAACCAGAAAAATAACAATCTATACCTGAAACTCAAGGGGTCTACGGTGGCTGTCGGCCCAATGCCGCTGTCTGTCCTGCGCCACTCGCAGTCTGTCTCTGATGAGTTTTACCTTTTCTGCTGCATCCACGACCATTTCTGGTCCTAGCAAGGCTCTCTCTCCAACGTCGTCCCAAGATAACGGTGTACGACACCTTCGTCCATAAAGAGCCTCAAATGGTAACATCTCGATGCTGGCCTGGTAGCTGTTGTTGTAAGCAAACTCTACCAGGTGCAGATGATCCTTCCAAGAACCTCCGAGATCTAGAACACAAGTGCGTAGCATATCCTCGAGAGTCTGAATAGTCCTTTCAGACTGCCCGTCTGTCTGGGGGTGATATGCGGTACTGAACTTGAGTTGAGTGCCCAAGCTAGCCTGCAGACTCCTCCAGAAGTGGGAAGTAAAACGACTATCCCGATCCGAGACGATGCTTACTGGAACTCCATGAAGTCTAACGATCTGTCGCACATACATCTCTGCTAGCCTCTCTGTCGACGTGCCCACCTTGAAAGGTAAGAAATGGGCTAATTTGGTCAACCTGTCCACGATGACCCAAATTGCGTCCTTCCCTCCTGGAGAACGTGGAAGCCCTGAAACGAAATCCATGGTCACGTGCTCCCATTTCCACTCTGGAATCGGTAAAGGTTGAAGCAAACCACCTGGCCTTTGCCGGTCTGCCTTTACCTGCTGGCACACTAGACACCGGGATACGAAGCGTGCTACCTCGCGCTTCATTCCATACCACCATACGTGCTCCCTCAAGTCTCGATACATCTTGTTGGCACCAGGATGCATCGAGTACTGAGAGCGGTGTGCTTCCTGCAAAACCTCCTCGCGCAGCTCCCCGCTCGACACACACATCCTCGTGCCGTGCCGTAAGGAACCATCATCTGCGATAGTAAAGTCGTCCGACAATCCTGTCTGAACCTGTGCTCTGATACTCCTCAGAGCCTCATCATCAAACTGCGCAGCTCTGATCCTGTCCATCAGCTCGGACTGTATCTGCAATCCCCATATCTGAATCTCAGTACCGGGAACTAACACTTCAATCTCCAAGCTTTCCAAATCTGCCAACAAATGTCTATCTGTCGTCAAGTACATAGCCATCGGATACCTGCTCAAGGCATCGGCGACTACGTTGGCCCTTCCTGGGTGGTACTACAATGAGATGTCAATGTCCTTCATCAACTCTAACCACCTCCTCTGCCTCATGTTCAGCTCCTTCTGTGTGAATACGTACTTCAAGCTCTTGTGGTCTGTGAAAATCTCCACACGCTCTCCGTACAGGTAGTGTTTCCACAGCTTTAGAGCGAAAATAACTGCTGCCAACTCCAAATCGTGGGTGGGATAGTTCTTTTCATGAGGGCGTAACTGCCTGGAAGCATAGACAATTACCTTCCCGTGCTGCTGAAGAACACATCCCAGACCCTTCCCTGAAGCATCACTGTAGATGGTGAAGCCACCTGTCCCTGCTGGCAATGTCAAAATTGGAGCTGTCGTCAACCTCTTCTTCAGTTCATCAAATGCAGCCTGGCACTCCTCCGTCCAGACAAAATCCACATCCTTCCTAGTCAGTCTGGTCATCGGCGCTGCAATCTTGGAGAAGTCTTGTACAAACCTCCTGTAGTATCCTGCTAGCCCGAGAAAACTCCTGATCTCAGCTACCGAACTGGGGGTAGCCCACGACTCCACTGCCTCAATCTTCTGTGGGTTAACCGAGATTCCGTCACCCGATACCACATGCCCAAGAAATTCAACCTTGTCAAGAAAGAATTCACACTTAGAGAGTTTCCCGTACAGCTTCTCCCTCCTGAGAGTCTCTAAGACCAACCTCAGGTGCTCTTCGTGCTCCTCCGGGGTCTTGGAATACACAAGAATATCGTCGATGAACACTACTACGAACTTGTCAAGGTACTGGTGGAACACCTTGTTCATCAGATTCATGAATACTGCCGGTGCATTGGTTAAACCAAATGGCATCACCATGAACTCAAACTAGCCGTATCTGGTCCGAAAAGCTGTCTTCGGCATGTCTTCTCTCTTCACCTTCACCTGGTGATAGCCTGACCTTAAATCTATCTTTGAAAACACCCTCGCCCCGCTCAACTGATCGAAAAGATCATCTATCCTCGGCAGCAGGTACTTATTCTTGATAGTGATATTGTTCAAAGCTCTATAATCAATGCACATGCGCACCGTGCCGTCCTTCTTCGGTACGAACAATACCGGAGCTCCCCATGGTGATGAACTGGATTTGATGAAGCCTTTGTCCTACAGCTCCTCGACTTGCTTCTTCAGTTCTGCCAGCTCGCTGTTGTTGACTCTATAGACATGTTGTGAAATAGGCTCCGCTCCTGGAACCAAGTCTATAGAGAATTCAACATCTCTGTCTGGCGACAAGCCTGGCAACTCCTCTGGAAATACATCCAGGAACTCCGCTATCAGAGGATGTGGCAACTCCTCTTCTTCTGCCCCGGCTCCGCAAAATGCGCTCCTCCTCTGTTCCGCTGCTCCCCTGACGACCTTAAACTCTGGCTCTCCTGGTGGTCTAAATAATACTCTGCCTCTATAACAATCTATAGTAGCATGATGCCTACTCAACCAGTCCATTCCGAGTACAATATCGTACCCCGAAAGTGGCATGACGAGTAAGCTCACGCTCAACTCTCTGCCTCCAACTGACACTCTTCGGTCCTTGCAGTGATCACGGACTAGGATAATACCTCCACCAGTCATGATCTTGCAAGTCCTAGCTAATGGTTCTGTGTCTAAATGATGTCGAAGTGCATAAGATACAGACACAAAACTATGGGAAGCGCCAAAGTCGAATAAGGTAAATGCGGGAATACAATCGAGAAGAACCGAACCTGTGATCAAGTCTCCTGCTGGCTCGATCTCCTCGACTGCCATGGCGTACGCTCGCCCCTGGGGTACGCCTCTCTGCTGCTGGTGCTGGGCAAACTTCTGATGTTACGGTGGAAGTGGTGCCCTCTGTTGTTGGCCTCCTGGTACGGTAGGTACCCTGTCTGGTCCTCTCTGGGCGGCTGCTCCACCCTGACCTGGACGAATGGTAGGACAATCCTTCAGCTGGTGTGTCGTCGATCCGCAGGACAGACATGAGCCCAATCTCTTCCTGCAGATATCTCTAGTATGTCCCATCTTCCCGCAGTACGCACACTGGATGGCGGGCTGAGTCTGTCTCTGTTGCTGCTGTTGGACCTGTCCTCGGGCTGGTGTCTGATGCTGCTGCTGAAAGGGTCTCTGCTGTTGCTGCTGAAAGTGTGGACGCTTGCCCGGTCTCGCACTACTGTTTGCTCCTCCAGAACCATCGCGTCCCCTCTTGGGCCTGAGGCCCAAGTCGTCCTCGGCTATCTGGGCATCCATCAATATGCCCTCGTAGGTAGCTGTGCGACGTCCCGACGTGCGAGACTTGATCTCCCTTGCCAGCCCCTTTTTGAACTTCTGGGCCCTGTCCCCCGGATCTCTAATCATCGACGGTGCGAAGCGGCTCAGGCGGGAAAACTTTGCGGCATACTCATCGACGGACGAGCTCCCCTGGGCTAAGTCATGGAACTGACTCTCCAAAGCTCCCAGGGCAACATCAGGAAAGAACTTCTCCTTGAAGAGCTCCTTGAAATCCTCCCAAGTGAGTCCCCTGCGCAAGAGTCTCGGCTCCGTACGAAACCACGTCAAGGCAATGTCGAACATCTGGCTGCCAGCGGCCTCGATCTGGAGGGCCTCTGGAAGCTGTGCCAAGCGCAAGTTCCTCTCGATGTCCTCTAGCCAATCATCGACGTAGAGTATCCTTTCTGTCCCCTTGAACTCCCGAGGCATCATCCTCTTGAAATCCACAATGGTACCCGGCCTCTGGTGGTGCTGATCAGGACGCTGCTGCTGCTGAGTAACTCTCTCCACAGCCTGGAGAGCCACTTGATGAGCATTTTCCATGTTCACCCTCATCATCTCTGTCTGAGCCTGATATGCCTCAGCCTGCACTCTCTGGGCCTCTGCCGACGTCCTCTGGGCATCGACCATGCCCTGAATCAAGGCGAAAATCTGTGCCCCATCGACGGGCACACCTCCTGGATGCTGAACTGGTGGTGGTGGTGGTAGAGGCCCCGTCGTAGCTGTGGGGACCCTCTGAACAGGTGGTGGAGGACCCCCGAATGCTGCAGACACTCCCACATGTACTGGAGATGTAGGAGGTGCTGCGGATGTCTGTCCGGCAGGGCGAGAGGTGGCAGACCTCTCTGAATCTGCTGCTCCGAGTCTCTGGGACCTCCTCGGCGGCATCCTGAAGACAGATCGAAAGATTTAATTAAGGCAATAGATACGATATCATCAAGGAAGGACAGTAAATTTCTAAGGGAAAAATCATTAAGAGTAGTATCATAAGAATCAGAATTCCCTAATTGTGATTGAGCATATCCTCGGCCTAATTCCTATTTCCTAAAACAGGCTCGTAGTAATACTCTAAGCGAGCACCACTACGATATCGCTCTAATGCGAATCTATTGACTGGACCTACATGGGCCACCACTAAAACGTGTCACGACCCGCACCCGGGATTTGGGCATGAGTCGTGGGTGCGTCCAGCCTACGCCGCAGCATCGGCGGTAGAACGCTGTCTAGGTCTCAACATATAAAATATCCTGTCAATAGTCTCAACTCTGCACGGAGGACAATGATAAATAATCCACAGTTCTATGATATACTCAATCACAAGCTAATAGAAATAATGGCACGATGAGAATAGAAAAGAGTTCTATTAAAAACCAACCACAATAAGTCTAACTCAAATCTGGAGTCTAGATGACCTCACAAAGTCACAAAATAATAAATACAACTCAGTCTCAGTCTAAAATAATAAATACAGAAAAATAATCTAAGAACAGCCAAGTAAAATCTCCTCTAGGCTAGGCAACTCCTCTGGGGTTTCTGGAGTGAAATCTCCCTCTAATCCTGGGCCGTAATGAGTGGGGCACAAGCTCTCCAGGTCCTCTGAAAAATGTTATCCAGTCAGGATTGGAGCGAAGCACAAGCACTAACAGCAGTTTTATTAAATTAATAAAGACTATAAACAGTGTAAGAAATACAAGATGGAAATAAATGCTGGAAATGTAAAGTACTGGAGAAAATGGAAATAGGCAACAGAGCATCTAGCAATGAACAATAGACAGTGAATGCTAGAACAAGTGAATCTGAATAAAATAGACATCTAGCTAAGTGTTTGAATTATCAGTTTATTATGTGATCGGCTTGGGACTTGATCAGGCTGGTTATATATGATTAGCTATGATTCTTGTAGGTCAGGCTAACCATATGGTTAGCTATGATGCATGTAGTGGTCAGACTAATCATATATAACAGCTATGATGCATGTAAATGGTCAGGCCGCACCCGACGTGAGAAGTGGGGTGAGCTATGATGCATGTAAAGGTTTGGATATGATCACATAATCTACTAATAGTTCCCCATCCCCCAGCTAGCACGATGGATTCCAACCACGACTCCTCATGATGGGGATCTAGGGTGCTAACACGTGTATCCATAGTGTCGGAATCAAGTATGTAATACAACTGCATTATAGAAATAATCAACAATAAAAACTGTCAGAGAATGTACTCGCCTGTGGTCCTGAGCAAAGTGTGAGGATCAAAGTCCAAAGTGGGATTACAATGACCTATATATAAGATATCAATGTTAAATAATGAATTAAGGGAATGAGCATGATTAACTAATTAATACGAGGTTTCTAGGTCATACTAAGGTTTACTAGTTAATAATAGTCCTATACTAACTAATCATTGCTCATACTAAAATTACCCTAGCTTATATTTGTTTACTTCTAGTATATATAACTCTTATACATAGGTATTAAGTTAATACCTAAGCACCAAATCCTTACCTAGCATCTATGATATCTTAGGATACCAACTGACTCCATGCCCCACTGACTAACATCACCAACTTCTAAAATGTTAGCTATTACCTTGCCAAACTTAGACTCAAAACCCATGCACCTTAGCACTACTCCTCAACTCATCTATCACTCTGACCTTCAACACGATTGATACTTTTGGTATAAGTCAATGTCCATCCTACTGATAATGATATCAGTCCTAATACTGCATTCTCATAACACATTCTTAACCCAACTATCTACTTGCACGTAAGGCACAGTGTACAAGTTCACACTAGCACCCAGGTAATTCTCCATACCTGTACCTCTTCCATGTTGCAAGTGTCATGTTTGCCTACTGTTGCTAATCTACTGCTTGGGTTTTAATAGCAGCTGATATTTCTTGCTACTGCAGCCTAATGCAGCAATACACTCAAGCCTATTAATGTCCAATAAAACTCTTCACTGCACTAATATAATGTATATCAGTATTATACTTACTCCAAACCTGAAACCCAAGTGTCTACAGGTATCTTACTGTCAATACTTAACCCAAACTCAACTTACTGTACAAGTTAGACACAGATACACTGGCACATAACTACACCTACACACATATACCTCACTTCCCAGGTTGACACACCCACACACAGATATCAGACACATACACACAGACCTACACTTCTCACACACAGGTAGACACTCAGATACTCACACAGATCCACACACACACATGCAGTATCTGCACAGTTACACAGGTTCACACAATGATACTTGCAGATACACACAGTTCTCATAGTCTGAACTTGTTAAGACTCATATATAGGCACTGGTATACACAGACACATATAAGTTCACAGTGACACACGGCACTCACACTGGCACACACTTAATACTTAGACACACTGATACAAGACACACAAGTCACACACATACAGATATACACTGAGACACTTAGGTTCTGATACACCTACTCTCACATCAGGTGTATTCTGCACACACTAAAATTTATAGATTACTGATACATACACATAGGTATAACACAGTTCACCTACACACAGGTAAACATTTATACAAAGGTTCACTGCATTACTCCCAACTGAATCCTGCACACCTACAGAATTTAATTACCTACACTACACAGAATCCTCCTTGCACTCAGACACACACAGATATTTAAAACACACAGATAACACACTGTTGTTCATTGATACTCTAATTCTCAACTCATACACATAAGTCCTCACTACACAGTATCACTCACACACATACTCCTAACTACACCTCAACACACAGAAACATAGTTATCTAATACATACCTACTGTTTACTCACTCTCACAAATGCAACTGAAATCTAGGACACTCACACATTAACTCACTTACAGGTATACAGGCACTAATCTCACATGTATTTCTGATACATAAAATCCTGACACTGATCACTATATATACTGCACAGAATTCTCATAGGCACACATGCCTCACACATGCCCAGATACACCCAACCCGACTATGCACAGGGAAGATCCCCTACAGTGCGCACAGCACAGTAAAAGACCCCGACTGTGCACAGGGATTCTTCCCATCGATGTATTCCCTCTACAAATCACACACACAACTACATACATAGATATATATATATAAACACTCATCAAATTGGGTGATGCCGAGTAGATTAGATGGGTAATTCCTCCTGTGAAGCATTTCATCCAACATATAATGTGCAAAACAAAAACCATACTAAGAACTCCTGAAAACCCAAAACAAAACCCCCAAAAAAAAAAATCAATATCTAACCTACACGTAGGAGGTGAATTCAGTCTACATGCAAACCCCTAGGGTTAGGGTTCACGAAATTGGAGAAAACTCTCGTTGGAACACCAAAACCCTAGTTTCTCCTAAATCTCCATGTATAAACCCTAAAATCGAAATCTAACAGCAAGGGTGGGTTCCTAATGGGCATTAATCATCAGAAAACAGCAATAAAAGAATTAAAAATAGGGTTTTACCTATAGAGATGGGTTCTCCAAATGGAAGTTCTTCTTCCCCAAGGTTCCTTGGCCCAAGTTCCTTGCTTTGGAGGAGGAAGATGGAATCCTAGGGTTTTAATTCCGAATTTGGGGTGGGGGAGATGGTTTTCTTGATGGAGGCTAGGGTTTCTTTCTTCAGGAAGGAGAAAAGGGTTGTGGGTGGCTCCCTTTTATATTAAACTAGGTTAGGGTTTCCAATGAATAGTTTTAGGTTAAACCCCCAGGTTAGGTCCTGTAGAACCTAATTAACTAAGGTTTAGTCAGTCTAGAGTTTGAGGGTTCACCCTAAAATTTGAATTCTAGGGTTTCTCTAGAATTAGGTTTTCAAATTAGGGCTTAGTCATTAGGGTTTGTCCTAATGAGTTCTAAGGTTTGACCTAAATCCAATATCACTAACAATATATAAATAGTTTATAAAACTCAGCAGATTAATTAAATTCAAAATTATTCAAATAGTGAAATTACACAAATGCCCTTACCTGGAATGTGGTAGTGACACATAGAAATGGTCTCTCTCTTTTAGACAAGTATACAAGTTCTCTAGTTAAGCATACAGGTTCTCGTTCTATCATTCTCAATGCGAACATTATCTTATTAAGCAAACAAATATTTCAAAAACTCAGATTCATTATTAAGATGTGCAAGGATCTATGAGCACCCTGATTTTTACATAGGGTTAGTTTGGTAATTAATAAATATTTTTTTATTTTAATATTTATTCGATAATTTAATCGAACTTTGTAAACCAACCCCTATGGTTTTAAGATCTTGAGTGCAATACTAGCCTTTATCTTTCAACGAACCTAGCATGCTCGACATAGACGAGTCAAATTAGGCTCCTGCCATGACTGTCCCTCACAAATTTGCAATCCCATGCCTTATTTTGGTCGCACAACTTTCGCGACACAATTACAAGGAAACGATGATTAATTAACCATTTAGTCGTGGCATACGATTTTTACACGCCACACCAACCTATTAATCCTGACTAAATCTATGCTATGAGCCTAACTGGTTCTATTACACACATGATACTCGAGTTGCGTTATTTGAACCCCCTACTCGCTCCCAATTTAATATTATGTAAAAAATAAAATTTATGGATTTATTTAATTATTTTAATATCTATTAATATTTAGTAAATATATTTTTTAATTAATATAAATTGGTTGTAGATTATTTATTGGAGGAAATATAATTTTTACAAGTGCCTAACTATTTATGGGAATTTTCTGCATTTAATTATTGAATAAATAAAAGAATAAACAAAAGAAAAAGAAAATAGAAATTAATCCTAAACCCTACCCAAACCCAATAACCCAAACCCTCCCCAAAACCCAAAACCTAAACTAACACCCCCCACGTACACATGAGCTCCCCCCTTACCTATATATACATATATAACATAAACCAAAACCCTAACCCTAACTCTAATCCCACCTCCACCCAAACCATCACCACTCGCCGCGCCTCCGGCCGACCTCCGACTACCACCCGCACTGCCGCTCGCAGCTCCCCCGCGCCCAGCGCCGACCGCACCGCCTCCTCCCCCCCCCCCGCGCACACACACATCACAATTGCGGCCCCTACTTCGCGCGCAGCCACCGCCCTCCTCGCTCGTCCGATTCACGTCCTGTCTTTGCTGGTACGTTTACAACCTAACTCTCTAGGATTTTTTTCAAGTGGAACGAATTTAGGCACTCCGTTTTGATCAAAAAATCGACCGGATATTGGCCGAAAAACTGTTCGGAAACAGTTCAGAATTTTGATCCAAACTCCCATGTTCATATCCAATTTTCTACCATCTCGTTAATTATTTTCAAAATATAATTGAAGAAACTTCTTCATAATATAACCAAGATTTTTACTGTTCTTTTAGTTTTTATTAGTTTGCTATAATGGTTAAATTATTCATGTTCCAAATCGACCAAAAACTTATTTTTAAAACACCCAAAATCTCGTGATAGGGGGTGCGTCCTGCCAAACGAGACGACTTTGTCGTGTGCGAGTTGCATCAAAATATGCGTAACATAAACACAGACGCATGAGCTTTTGCGAAACTTGATTTGGATATGCGTGCACACCGGAATCAACAAGTATCGGACAAAAAATATCATATCGGCCTTTTCTGACACTCACTGTAACTTTGTGTGTGCTTGTCATTTCGCAACGAAACTTGCGCCATCGGATTCGCAGCATTGTACTGGTCTTGTGACCCAAGTTTGGTTCGATTATGAGAATGTTGACGAAACGTCATTTTGTGGGCCCCACAGTTCTACATGACAGGCGATTTCGTGACCGACTCATCAAAATCCAGTTTTATATATTCTGTTGGGTTCATGCAATCGTTCTGGATTCGTAGGCACTAATTTTAATGAATTTGGAGAACTTTATGTTCGACACATTTTACGGTGCGAAGTGGGCCACCTGTGAACCCCGCTTTAACTCAAGACTGTCAATTCTGCCCCTGTATCAAAATTGGACTTATGGGTAGTTAATCCTAGCTATTTCAAGTATTCTGAGAACAATGGTGATGTTTGTTTCAGCATCCGGAGGTGTATATGTAGATTGTACTTTTCCAGGAGCAGTTGACGGAGTTCAGAACCCATGCAAGTGTATCTTGCCAAACCTGCAGAGATCCAGTTATATTACTTACTTGTGTTATTTTACTATATATACTTCTGTGATGTATCATGTTCAACCTAGGACCATGAGATAGTTCTTAGCGTCCGAACAAGATTCGGGTATCGACGTCGTACGCGGAGTCGTGCAACGTCACTTAGAGAGTTGATTCTGCGATCCTATAGTTTTATGTGCTTGCTTTACCAAGTACATCATACCGTAGGACACTTGACACTATTTCATGTGACATAATCTTTCCTGAGATATTCAGGGTGATTCTGTATAGGCTTACAGGATTCGTGACATGAGACTTGCATATTACATGGATATTACTATGACTCGTTGTACTAGCTAGAGGTCATGATCTTACGTGTTATGGACATGAGACGTCGTGGACATGAGACATGAGGTTACATTAGATGGGGAGAGACACACATGCTACAGGCTGATTACATACATATATATTTATTATTGCGATGCTTTAGCCTATGTTCCAGAGCTTGGTCCATTACTTGATATTCCTGCTACCAGCTCCCCGACATGGAGCTTGTAGTGGTTTTATCCTGTGTACTAGTGATGCTCTCATTTGCATTTTACTTAGCTGGTTACATAGTTTGCCTTGAGGATCTGTTTATATTTACTTGCTGCATTTTATTTGGCTTGAGTGTTTATTATATATTACTATGTCCCTTGAGGACCTGGATCCGGATTATGTCCCCAGATGTAGACGAGGAGAGCTATCCCGAGGTTTACGGGATATATGCTACTGTTAGAGACGTACAGGTTGCAGAGGATGAGGTTGTTCCGGAGGACTTCTCTTGATCACACAGTATTCTTACCATTCATTATTTATGCTTAGTGGTCTTGGATATTTGATCTTGTAGTGACTCTGGATATTGTATTTGGATTTATTTTTCTTTCTATTTTGATAACAGGTTATTTCCAGTGGCATTATTTATATTGCTTTGATTGGACAGATCATTTTATATTATTGTGACTGGACTTGTCTCTTTGTGATTTCGTACCTTATTGTGGATGAGATTAGATATATAAACTGTGACAGGTATTTATAGACCATTTTTATGTATTACAGCTTAAGTGCACTCTAACGGGTCTATTAAATTGGGTTTGCCCATTAGAGTTATGCTGCTGGCCATTGCCACATGGCTAGTCCCTCGATATTTTGGGACTGGGACGTGACATAGTTTTAATGGTGTCCCATGCAGGTCTACGAATATTTTTTTTTGGTTTCAACTAAGGGACCGAGCAAGCATGCGATTAGGATAAGGATAAATTTATAAGATCTCATCCACTTGTTGACATGTTCTTGACCTCTATATCGGATTCGAATTAATTTCTTGACTTGCATCATGCTTGATTCAACTGTTCGATCCTACATTGATCCCAACAGAAGAAGAGAAGGCGGAGAAATTCTTTGACGGGCTAAGCTTTGAACTACAGAAACAGATTGGCGCAGTTGCACCTACTTCTTATACGGACGTCCTTGTAGCAGCTCGACGCATGGAGCACATCTACAGGAGGAAGTCCAGCCAGAAGAGACCGTACGTATTAGTACCAGCTAAAGCACCACACAGAGAGCCTGCAAAGCGACCCCAGATGAATCCACCCCAGAAAGCAGCATCACGAGCCCCATCCCTTCCTACTTGTCACTATTGTGGCAAGTATGCCATATTGAGAGAGAGTGCAGACGCAAATTGGGATTATGTTTAGCTTGCAGATCTAGTCAACATTCAGCCAGAGATTTCCCTGAGCGCCGGGGAGGAACACCGATGGTTCACCAACTAGCTTTACCAGCACCGGAGCAAGTCCAACAGCCACATCGACCAGCTTATCTAGCACCAATAGCATCACAGGCAAAAGATGGAGGATTTAGACCACCAACACCGGGAGGATATCAGCCGAGGCCACTCTTTGGCACCACAGGCAGCACGCTTCCAGCAGGCCCAGCAACAACAGAGGACACCACCACAGGGACGTTGACATGCTTTTACGATGATAGTGGAGGAGGCACAAACTCGTGGAGTAGCGAATATGGGTAAGATTTAGTCTTATCATAGCTAGCTATAGTTACGAATATTCATGGTAATACTTTAGCATGTGCCTGTTAGTTCCATTTCCTAGCCTATACCTAGTATTATGTTAGCATGAACTAGTTAGTCTAGATTAGTAATATGTAACTGGTACCCAAGTTTTCATAAGTTGTAGTTGATCCTCGCTCTAATTAGACTCATTTACTCTTGAGTTACTTATCTCTCATTGCCTAGGAGAAGTTTTTATTGCTTTCCTACATATTCTGCTTGAACAAAAACCTCACCCTTCTTCTTGATTTTTTTCTTGTTCATGGTCCTTTATCCTTTGTGTCGTGCTTCAACAAATGTTATGCGACCGTGTAATCTCTTCTGGAGCAAACCTTTCCTGACCGGTAATGTTTTATTTTTCTTAATTGCGAGGACGCAATTCTTTTAAGGTGGGTAGATTGTGAGCACCATAATTTTTACATAGGGTTAGTTTGATAATTAATAAATATTTTTTATTTTAATATTTATTCAATAATTTAATCAAACTTTGGAAACCAACCCCCATGGTTTTAAGATCTTGAGTGCAACACTAGCCTTTCCCTTTCAATCAACCTAGCATGCTTGCCTTAGACGAGTCAAATTAGGCTCCTGTCATGACTGTCCCTCATAAATTCGCAATCCCATGCCTTGTTTTGGTCGTACAACTTTTGCGACACAATTACGAGAAAACGATGATTAATTAACCATTTAGTCATGGCGTACGATTTTTACATGCCACACAAATCCATTGATCCCAACTAAATCCATGCTATGAGCCTAACTGGTCCTATTACGCACATGACACTTGAGTTGCTTTATTTGAACCCGCTACCCGCTCCCAATTTAATATTATGTGAAAAAATAGAATTTATGGATTTATTTAATTATTTTAATATCCATTAATATTTAGTAAATATATTTTTTAATTAATATAAATTGGTTGTAGATTATTTATTGGAGGAAATATAAATTTTCTAGAATTTTTACAAGTTCCTAACTATTTTTGGGAATTTTCTGAATTTAATTATTGAATAAATAAAAAAAAGAAAAAGAAAATAGAAATTAATCCTAAACCCTACCCAAACCCAATAACCCAAACCCTACCCAAAACCCAAAACCTAATCCTAAACCTAAACTAACACCCCCACGTACACAAGAGCTCCCCCCTTTACCTATATATACATATATAACATAAACCAAAACCCTAACCATAACTCTAATCCCACCTACACCCTAACCATCACCACCCACCGCGCCTCCGGCCGACCTCCGACCGTCGCCCGTACCGCCGCTCGTCGCGCACCGCGCCGACCGTACCGCCGTCCCCCCTCCCCCGTGCGCGCGCACACGCACAACACAGTTGCGGCCCCTACTTCGCGTGCAGCTACCGCCCTCCTCGCTCGTCCGATTCGCTTCCCCTATTCGTTGGTACATTCACAACCTAACCCTCTAGGATTTTCTTCAAGTGGAACGAATTTAGGCACCCCGGTTTGATCAGAAAATCGACCGAAAGTTGGCCGAAAAACTGTTCGGAAACAGTTCAGAATTTTGATCCAGACTCCCATGTTCATTTCCAATTTTCTACCATCTCAATAATTATTTTTAAAATATAATTGAAGGGACTTCTTCACAATATAACCAAAAATTTTATTGTTTTTTTAGTTTTTATTAGTTTGCTATAATGGTTAAATTATTCTTGTTCCAAAATGACCAAAAACTTATTTTTAAAATACCAAAAATCTCGTAATACGGGGTGCGTCCTGCCAAATGAGACAATTTTGTCGTGTACGAGTTGCATCGAAAGATGCGTACCATAAACACGGACGTGTGAACTTTCATAAAACTTGATTTGGATGTGCGTGCATATCGGAATTAACGCATATCCGTCAAAAAATACCATATCGGCCTTTTTTGACACTCGCTGTAAATTCGTGTGTGCTTATCGTTTCATAACAAAACTTGCGCCATAGAATTTGAAGCGTTGTGCTGGTCCTGTAACCCAATTTTTGTTCGATTCTGAGAACGTTGACGAAACGTTATTTTATGGGCCCCACAGTTCCACATGACGGGCAATTTTGTGATCGGCTTATCGGAATCCAGTTCTGGATATTCTGTTGGGTTCGTACCATCGTTCTAGTTTTATAGACACTAAGTTTGACAAATTTGGAGAACTTTGTCTTCGGCATATTTTATGGTGCGAAGTGGGCCATATGTGGACCCCGCTGTGACCCAAACTGTCATTTCTGCCCCTGTGTCCAAATTGGACTTATGGGTAATGAATCATAGCTATTTGAAGTATTCTGAGAATAATGGTGATGTTTGTTTCAGCATTCGGAGGTGTACGTGCAGATTCTACTTTTCCAGGAGCAGTTGACGGAGTTCAGAACCCAGGCAAGTGTACCTTGCCAAACCTACAGAGATCACGTTATATTACTTATTTGTGTTATTTAACAATATATACTTCTGTGATGTATCCTGTTCAACCTAGGACCGTGAGACGTTGCTTAGCGTCCGAACAAGATTCAGGTGTCGATGCCGTACGCGGAGTCGTGCAACGTCACTTAGAGAGTTGATTCCGCGATCCTATATTTTTACGTGCTTGCTTTACCAAGTACGCCATACCGTAGGACACTTGACACTATTTCATGTAACAGAATCTTTCCTGAGATATTCAGGGTGATTCTGTATAGGCTTACAGGATTCGTGACATGAGACTTGCATATTACATGGATATTACTATGACTCGTTGTACTAACTAGAGGTCATGATCTTGCGTGTTATGGACATGAGATATCGTGGACATGAGAAATGAGGTTACATTGGATTGGGAGAGACACAAGCTGATTACATATATATTTATTATTGAGGTGCTTTAGCCTCTGTTCTAGAGCTTTGCCCATTACTTGATATTCCTGCTACCGGCTCCCTGATACAGATCTTGTAGTGGTTTCAGCTTGAGTACTAGTGATGCTTTCATTTGCACTTCACTTAGCTGGTTACATAGTTTTCCCTGAGGATCTGTTTATATTTACTTGCTGCATTTTATTTGGCTTGAGTATTTATTGTACCTTACTATGTCCCCTGAGGACCCTGGATCCGGATTATGTCCTCAGGTGTAGACGAGGAGAGCTATCACGAGGTTTACGGGAAATTTGCTACTATTGGAGACGTACAAGTTGCAGAGGACGAGGTTGTTCCTGAGGACTTCTCTTGAGCACACAATATTCTTACCATTCATTATTTATGATTAGTGTTCTTGGATATTTGATCTTGTAGTGACTCTGGATATTTTACTTGGATTTATTTTTCTTTCATTTTTTATTACGGGTTGTTCCCCGTGGCATTATTTATATTGCTTTGATTGGACATATCATTTTATATTATTGTGACTGGACTTGTCTCTTTGTGATTTCGTACCTTATTGTGGATGAGATTAGATATATAAACTGTGACAGGGATTCGTAGACCATTATTATGTATTACAACTTAAGTGCACTCTAACGGGTCCATTAAATTGGGTTTGCCCATTAGAGTTATGTTGCTGGCCATTGCCACGTGGCTAGTCCCTCAATATTTTGGGACTGGGGCATGACAGGATCAGAGAATGAAGTTCTGCCTACTCACTTAGATTAATCGTCTTGTATTTCAATCGAAAACTCTCCGAGAAGACTTTCACTCGAGTCAGCAAACTGATCTCTCTTGTATATAGTGCCAACGCGGAACAGGGTACTACATACTTACCCACCAAGAAAAAGTTTCGTCCTCGAAACTTCAAGGAGAAACTTTTGATATCCAGAGTAGCGATATTCCTCATCCCTCACCATCCTCAATCGAAAACTCTAGCAATCAACAAGCACGAAATCATAACTCTCAAGCAATAAATCAAATTCAGAAAACTTTTGCTAGCATCTTTGAGAATATCTATGAACTTATTGTATGGAACGCTCTGCTCAATAACGATATCAATTTACAAGGAATCATCATCCAGAACAGCAGCAAAATGGACATAAAGCCAGAGGATTGAGTTGTTCTGATACCATTATGTCACGCCCCAATTCCGAAGGTCCCGACAACGCCCCCGCCGGGCGCGAACTACCGCGCCCAGGCGGTTCCACGGGATGTATTGTCGTTTGCCATCGAGGCATAATGTCGACGAGCCCGGGGTTGTGCCCGTACAAAACAACATCGTTAAAGTTTTAGCTATCATCAAACCAATCGAGTACGCAGTGGAGGGACTGTGTTACAAACAATAATCCATCCGAGTATACGGGGCAAAGATCAAGGCACAAGATTCTCTGAATACAATATCATCGTTCCATACATTATGTCCCTTTATACAAAAGCAGCTTAAAATATCTCGATACGGCTCAAGGCATCAAAATCAGATTTTTGGGTCCTGGGGATTAGGCACGGCTATCGCTTCTTTGGACGATCCAGCACCTACGAACAAGCAAACTATTGGTGGGTCAGCACTTTGGAGAAAGTACTGGTGAGTATAAATCAACGAAAATAAGCAATATTTACTAAAACCAACACTAAGTAATTATGTAAACCCCCGCACCCAAAATTAGGCCTACTTGGTTTAGATAGAGAAACTAGGGCTAGTTTGTATCCAATTGGAAATAGGACACGACATTTTATTTAATTTTACAATAATTATATCACTTAGTGCACCTTACCATTGCTTCGATAATTGGAGCACTACACTAGCCATTGCCTTCTTATAAATTTCACATCCTTGTCCTAGACATGCCCGCCATTTATTCTGACATTTGTGTAACTTATAATTATGCTCTCTTGTGCTATATTTTAGTCGCACAACATTCGTCGCGGACGTTATTTCTTAATTCCGAATAAATTTAATTTTGTATCCTTGTGCATTCCAATCAAAATTGGAGACACAATCTTGACCCATTTTGTGCAACCTAATTAATGATAATATTCTACTCTGAGCCCTCTACGTCCATGACACTTGTGTCCCACCTAATTTTATCTCCATGTACTTCTAATTAATTCAAGAACACCTTGCGCATTAATTTTAATTAATTTAATTCAATTTCCGTCTTTGTGCAATTTTTTAATTGTTGGGCGCTTTTATGCAAAAATGCAATAAGGTGTCCACACCATTTGACACGATACATGAAGAACCTATTTTTTCCTTCATATGAATTTATCCCATAATTTTCAGAATGAGCAACGCGCAACATCGCCCTCTCATTTTACCCTATCCTTGCATTTTAAACAATGTAAATTATAGCCCTCCAAACATCCCCATATGAGGCCAAGGCCCAATTCCAAGAGTTTAACAAGACCACATCTTCTAGGTCAAACACCCAAACCCAAAGTCCATATGTATATAAACAATCCTTCCTTCCCTTTTCTTTTTTTTCTAAACCTAAAACTACCCAGCCGACCCCTTCCCTCTTCCTGTTCACCTTCTTCACGCTGTCCACCGTCGACCGGAGCCAGCCTCGCCGGACCACCCACCTCAGCCGTGGACCTCTCCTCCGGCCATCCCCTGCCCATAGAGCTGCTGAAATGAACGGAGACCGTCGGACTCGATCTGCAAACAACCTCTATCTCCACCTCTCTTCTCCTCCACCACCCACCAGCACCCGCTCATCCCCGACTCCTCACCGCCGGCCTCCTCCTTGCTCCCTCAGCCGACCATACCCGTCCTCGTCATCTCCCCTAGTCGGACCAGTCCGGCCACCCCCACGACCCCACTGAGCCGACTGCCCCGAGCCACTGGACCCGCTGCACACCACCATAAACCGCCGGAGTAGCATCCCGACCCTGAGCCACTAAACCACCACTGCCATTATCACCGCGACCACCACCACTCTACACCACCACCCTCTTCGCTCCTCCACCTCGGATCTCCTTCCCTCTTCCCTGATCTCCTCTGCCGCACCTCCCTCGACTGAACGACTTCCCCGGCCAGTCCTTCACCTGAGCAGCCTGCCTCAACCCCTCGACCTCCCCTCCTCTCCTTCGACCAGTGCAGCCCCCGACGTTCACCTTTTCCCCACCGAGACACCCAGGCCAACACCACCACACCACCAGCCCGAGCCTCGTCCTCACTACTCCCTGTCCTCCTCCTCCTTCTTGGCCGGACTCCGGTCATCATCATCCCTGTTATCATCATCATCCCCATCATCACCATTCATTATCATCCTCAACCCCATCATCATCGTTCATTCTCATCATCACCCCATCATCACCATTCATTATCATCCTTAACCGCATCATCATCGTTCATTCTCATCATTACCCTATCATCACCATCATCATCATCTCCAATCATTATTATAATCCTCATCATCTCATCTCATCACCTCACCATCATCTTCTCATCATCATCATCTTATCATCATCACCCTAATCGTCATCATCATCATCATCATCATCATCATCACCCTCGTCTTCATCATCAACATCGTCAACATCGTCGCCATCATGGACCCGTCACCTTCGCCGAAGACCACCTGCAGCAGTCACCCCCAATTTCCGTGCCTGTGCACGCTAACCCCGAGGTTCGAACCTGTCCCTCTTCTCCTTTTTATGTGTGCTTGTGTATATGCTATTAGGACATGAGTATTGATTTATGACTGTTAGTTGATATCGGACCCTGAGTCGGTGAACCCAAACTCGTATACGTACGCGTACGCGTATATAATTCAGCTTGGTATATATATATATATATATATATATATATATATATATATATATATATATATATATTATGTATATATCTACATTTAGTGTATGTATAATATTTATATATATATATACATATATATATATATATATATATATATATATATATATATATATATATATAGTATTGTATTCAAATAGGTATGTATATAAATTATTGGTTATATTATTATATAATTAAATGGATATATATGTAATTAAATGCTAAATAATAGTTATGACTAATATGTAATTACATTGTACGACCCTAGGACACCGTGGATTTTGCCCGCATATTTACCTTGACTTTGTGACCTGAATATTAGGGAATTGTCTGCCTTGTGTACACCGACGTACTGGCTAGACAAGTGTTAGTTGACTGTCTGATTATGCACAATATTTGAAGATGTGACACCCGCGTAATTAGATGCGCAATCGACCATGTTAGTTGACCAGTGTCACCCCTAGCGTACCCCCTGAGCCCAGTGTCATTATGGTTATGTATGTGCTAGTATAATGACTGATTTTGTATTGTATTATATTATATGTATATAGGATATTGGATTGTTCTGCGCGACTTCTGGAGCAGGTTATCGGTACTATGCAGCTTTTTTGCCAGGCAAGTATACCTTGTCATTGTACTGTTATTCATATTCCATATGTTGCATGCATCTTTATTTCTGTCATTTAGTTCATATATTTTAAACTGCTATATAAAATACGCGTCCAAGGAAACTTGGGTGCAACGACGGTGTCGTCGTGATCTGTTTTTATTATGTATATGCATTGACCTAGTTTATGAGACCGCCCCATTATCATGAAGCATCATTAGGTTCATTGGTTGTGACACAATTGTTACACGAGTTATGAGTCTCATATAGATCATGGACTGCGTATTGGGTTGGCCTCCTGTACATATGGGCCGTGCGTTAGGGATAACTGTTGTTAAAAACTTTGTATGCTAGTAGACTTGGCAGTTATTAGAGGTATTATCGTGTCATGGATGTGACATGCTTAGAGCATGGGGTGGGGAGAACAACAAGTAAGGCGTGTGGGCTCCGTTGCACTTTCTTTTTTGTAACCCGGATGCTCCACCTGGGATACGGGCGGTGATGACCCCTATACTACCTGGCGGCCTCTGCAGTTCAAAAGATGACATACTTTTTAGGCCCCTGATTCTCCGAGAGAATCATGCCAGTCCCATTTATGGCCAGATAGCCCACGTGTTGGGAAGTTGTTCTTAAACTGCATTCACTTAGACGGTTAGGCGAACTATTGGATGTTTATTTCAGTACTTTATTGGCATGCTTCTATGTATCTTGTTATGTCCCTCTGAGGACCTGGTCCCTTTTCAGGTGTAGATGTTCATGAGTATTCACAGGAGCGCAGATCTGGACTGGTTATTTGTATTTCGAGGAGGTCTTCTCTTCGAGTCTCAGTGATTATTAGTTGTTGTACTTATATTGTGTTTGCTTTTATATTCTAGTTCGGTAGTGGATTTGTTTTCATTCGACTATCATCCGTAGATACTTCATATTGAGATTTAGCTACTTGGTTATTGGTTATTTATCTATTGATTTCTGTGGATGAGATTTAGATTATGCCTGTGACTTGAGATAGTTTATACCACTTGTGAATTATTGTTCATAATACAGCGTAAGCATGTGTTATGGTTTCCATATATTGGAGTTGCCATATACATGCGGCTGGCATGCTTACGTGTCCTAGTCCTACGTATTTTGGGACTGGGGTGTGACAAATTATGTTATAAAATATTATATTACTAGTGATCTTTCTGGTTTTACCTTGGTTTGTTTCATGCAGTACGGGAACAGAGTCATATTACATCTTTTTGGAAACATCTTGAAAACAGAGTTCATGTTCGATATACAAGCAAGCAGGCAAGACAAGCAGTTCATGCAAGATAAGCAGATTCATTTACTATCTCTGGTACGCAGCGTGTCTCGTGAGTCATATTCATTTCTTTAAAGACTCTAGCATGCATCTAGTGGACTATTTTCTTAGCATCTCTATTTTTCTCTTATCAACAATTATCATCTTATCATATGAATGAGATAGAAACTTATACGAAAATAAGACATCTCTATAAAAGCATTTAATATAAGAGAGCATGTTCGATAGCATAAATATCACTTATCAGTGATTCTTACCCTTTCGCCGAATGATTATCCCTACAGCAGACATACAAGTTAGCAACAATATACATAAGCACATATATTCTATTTCCTGCCTGTCTCTGCATCAAAAAGTTAGGTAAGCAAGAAGGCTGAATCCTAGCATACGACCTAACTATATGATGGCCCATGAGTCTACTTCCTCATGATTAGAAGCAGTGTTATCATGGCCCAGCACTCCACTAATATACTCGCTCATATACTAGTTGCTTTGACTCGTGAACTAGCTATCTAATAGATATGAATACCCCTGATCACGAGGACTTCTTTGCCTCAGGGTATTTCACTTATCCCCTCTAGGGCGAACGATCCCTAGTGCCCCGGGAACCGGTCTTAGGATTATCCTTGTGCACAAGTTATCTAAAGACCAATGCATGAATGCAACTCTATCAGATAAACTCTATATGGATGCAAAAATTTAATAAACAAGCATATAGTCAATCTCTTCTCTTCTATCTCTGTGCGGACAGGCCGCCATCTCTATCTCTATACGAACTAGCCACCATCTCTCCGATGCCGATCAAGCATTCAAAACTTCTAAGGAAAACATGTAACAGTCTCTATTTAAGCAAGCATGAAAGCAGTTCCCTATTCTCTTTTAAAATAAGCATGCAGTTCTACTCTTATTTAGCATACGATGAAAACATATGAACATTCTATTACTCTTGTTTATTAGCATGGCAGCGATTCGTTCGATAGCAGTGTCTGTATAACTAAGCATGCAACATTCTATTCTTTAACTTATCATGGCAATGGTTCTATCTCTTTTAGACAAGCATACAAGTTCTCTAGTTAAGCATGCAGGTTATCGATCTATCATTCTCAATGCAAACATTATCTTATTAAGCAAACAAGCATTTCAAAAACTAATATTCATTATTAAGACGTGCAAGAATCAGAGAATTAAGTTCTGCCCACTCACTTAGATCAATCGTCTTGTGTTTCGATCGGGAACTCTACGAGGAGACTTCCACTCGAGTCAACAAACTGATATCTCTTGTACATAGTGCCAACGCAGAGCGGGGCACTATAACATGGATGCTAGAGGGTGCCATGTGTGCCTCCTTAATAGGGTACAGCTGTAACCGTGAGTGGGTCAGCCTGTCACATGGGCGTTTGTTGGGATTTTTTGTTGCTGAAGATCTGGGTGGTTCTCGTGCTTTGTGGGCGTGACTTGGTCAGCTTGACACATGTTCCACACTTGGTTGAAGAGAATTACTCATGTCGTAACAACAAAATTTGGTTTTCATGGAATCTGAAACACATGTGGCTAGAGACGCATGGGACGCATGGGGTCTGGGATGCCTGGAGCCTAAGACGCATGGAATGCATTAATTCAGGGACGCATGGGGCCAAAGATGCATGTAACTGCATGGAGTCTGGGACGCGTGGGACCAGAGACTGTAAACTCCCTAATTTTTAATTTTTAATTTTAGTATTTTTTTATTAATTATTGGATTTTTTTGACTATTTTGTTGATTAATTAGAAAATAAATTCTTTGATTTAATTACTTATATAAATACTTATTTAGAATCATTTTTAAGTTATTTTAAAATTTATTGGATTTTTTTAGAATTTTTGGATAATTAAAAACATAGAAAACGTAAATTTCTAGGGCATCCAAGATTTACTTTGAGACCATATTGACATATTTTTCTACCAAACATTTATTTTAGGGTTAAAATACTTTAATATATTTTTTATAATTTATTTTAAATTTTTTGGAATTTAATTGGATTTATTTGGTTTTAAAATAACCTAATAACTAATTTCTAGGACTTATAGAATTTATTGTGCAATCCAAGGAAAATAGAATGGACCCAAGTAATTTTCTAGAATTTATAATAGTATTATATATTTTTTGAATTTTGTTTAGAATTTTAGGAGTATTTTTAATATTTATTTTGAGTTAAATAGATAAAACTAATTTTTAGAGCTTCTAATAATTATAGTAGGAAACCTATGAATATAAAACTGCCCCCAAGTATTTTTCTAAGGTTTTTGGGTTCATAGGTTTCCTACTATAATTAGGTTCATAGGTTTTTGGGACCTCCCATTTCTAGTGTTGGAACCGTCTCGAGATATAGTTTCTGAATAACTAATTTATTTTCATAATTCTAAACCTAATTTCTAGAAAATTCGTGGAGTGCTAGTTGTCCGAAATCTGACACGTTTCGGTGTTTTTGAGATTCTGGGATATCTAAACTCGGAATCATGATCCGTTTAAAGTTTCGGAAAGATGACATGATGAGATATAACATATATTTTTTTCAGAATTAAATATGCTAGTTTACTATTCTAGAAAATTCATGCAACCTAGAAGTAACTAGAAAACCACCGAAAACTGTCATTTGTGCGCCATATGGGCGATAATTCTTTACCGGTCAAGATTTGGTGAAACCATTGATTCCAGAATTATGTAGCACTGAAATATACAAAATTTTACACACAAATCTTGGTTTTATGTCGGTTGACTTTTTGGTCAATAGAATGTCTCGATTTGTGTGCCACAAATCCCGAATTCGTAAAATTAATTTTCTTTAAACCAAAATATAGGATTATCCTTAAAATTATAATATAATTAAATTAAATTAGTATTTAAAGTTTTTTATTCATAATTAAAATATATTAGACTAGAAAATATATCCAACCACTTTTGTAGATCTAACTTGTTTAATTTATGTGACAGATATATCGGGCGACGTTTTGAGTTGCGACCTCATCCTTTTTTGGAGAAGGCAAGATACCTTGCCAACTTTGTACAGTTTATTTACATACATTGTTTCCATTGTTTCTATATGTACATGTCTCTATTTCTATTTTGCCAGTATACATTGCCAAGTTTTCAACTTTATATAGAATGTTTAAATTGATGCCCTTATTTTATGATATATATTTATTTTCGTATATTCACGAGTCTAGTCTTATATATTATTTTCATTATTACTTGATTAGAGACACTTATCATAGACCATGTATTTGTTTGGATAGCAATGGATTGTATAGACCCACGTGAGTGTGAGACGCGCATGCGAGAACAATTATACGTGTATGAACTGCTTTTCCTTATCTCATTTTTATTTTAACCTACTGTCCACGAAGGATAGGGTTATGTTGTTAACCTAGTTTCAATGAAGGATAGGGTTATGTTGTTATCCTAATGGCCACGAAGGTCTATGGTTTGACTCGTCTAGCCGTAGTTCGCTGAGAGCTATGGTGGTTTGATCCCATTTTCTTTTCAGCAGTTCACGCACAAGTAGTGGTTCTCATATACATACCATGTTTAGGATAGTTTCAACCTTTGTATGATACCATCTTGCTTAGTTTCTATATATGATATTGTTTATATACTGTACATGTGACATATTTCTATGTATCTTGTTACGTCCCACTGAGGACCTAGTCCCTTTTCAGGTGTAGACGATCACGACTATTTACATGAGCACGGGTCAGGTCTTGCTACTTCTTTCTCTTTCGAGAAGGTCCTCCCTTCGAGTCTCTCTGGTCATCAGATGATGTACTTACTATATATTCTTTCATATTCTAGTTTGGTAGTGGATTTGTCTCCACCCAACTATTAGTTCTTCACAACTATTTCGTACTTGGTTCATTATCATATTTGGTCATTTATTTATATTGGTTTTGTGGATGAGATTAGTATTGCATATGACTTGTGATATTATATATCACTTGTGAAATTTTATTCATAATACAGCGTACGTATGTGTTATGGTTTTCATATATTGGAGTTGCCATATACATACGACTGGCATGCTCATGTATTTCTAGTCCTACGTATTTTGGGACTGGGACGTGACAAAGATGCATGGGACCGCATGGAGCCTGGGACACATGGGACCAGAGACGCATGGGACCACATGATACCTGGGACACATGGGGCCAGTTGTGTTGTACACGTGGCGCTATACATCCTTCGAAAGTAAAGTTCTGTATTGATGTGAGACTTTTGTTGTTTAGTGTGTCCATGTCTTTTGAGGCATTTAGAAAATTCTCTTTGTCAGGTTTCTGTGTCAGGGACAATCTTGTTGCTAGAATGATGTGTCAGGTCCATCTGCGGTCAAAGCTGCTTTGGCTGATTGGGACGCATGAATATCGCCTTATTGGGCTACAAGATAATTCTGCGGCCCCATCTCTTCTGATCTTTACTTTGGGGTACATGGTTGTTGGACACATGGATGCATATTTTCCATACTTCTATAATACTATGTTACTTTTATTGATGATTATACACGTTATATTTGGCTGTATTTCATTAAAATCAAAGATCAAGTGTTTAAAAAGTTCAAGCAGTGGAAAACGATGGTGGAGAATAGAACATACAGAAAGGTAAAGACATAGAGGTCTGACAATGGTAATAAATATACCTATGGACCTTTCAAATATTTATGTGCTCAAGAAGGCATTATGCGACATTGGACTGTCAGAAACATGCCGCAACAGAATGGGTTATCAGAGAGGATGAACCAAACCTTGCTTGAGAAAGCAAGATGTATGCTTTCCAATGTCGGTTTAGGCAAGGAATGGTGGACAGATGCTATACACATGGCGCGGTACTTGATTAATAGATCACCAACTCCGGCTATAAAATGTAAGACTATATATAAGAAGATGACCGATAAACCAGCAGATTACAACATTTTGTGCGTGTTTGGATGCAAATCTTACTATCATGTCAACGATAGTAAGTTAGATCCGAGAGCCAAGAAGGCTATTTTCTTGGGATATGCACAAGGAGTGAAGGAATACTGTTTGTACTGTCTGGAGGATAAGAAGTTCTTAATCAACATGGATGTCACATTCGATGAGTCTTCAGTATTGACTTCAAGCAATAAGAGTGAGTTCAATAAGGATAGTGGTGAATCTAACAAATCTCAAACTGTTAAGATTGAGTTATCTGAGAATGCATTAGATGAGGTAGAGATTTCTGAAGATGTTCATCAAGCCTTATAAGAACAACAACCAGAAGAAGAGCAATACCACCAGCAAGATTCTTTGGCTACTACTAAGCCAAGGAGACCGGTCAAGCCAGTGCACATGTATGGATATGATAAACCAGTCAAGAACTATAGACAGTTGAATATGGTGGCATATGCACTGCCAGTGGAGGATGACGGGCCTATCACCATCAGACATGATGTCAAAGATACTAGCAGTGAGAGTTGCATTATAGCTATGCATGAAGAGATTGAGTCTCTCCATAAGAACTGTACATAGAATTTGATTTTATTGCCCAAGGCCAAACAAGCTATAGGCTGGAAGTGAGTGTACAAGAAGAATGATGCATCTCCACAGTCAGGTGGAGAAGTATTGCTTAAGAGCCCTTAGGGGAGACATTGACGAGTGGTTGATTTGGTGAAGCTGTGTGGTTGAAAAGTGTATCGGCTCAATTTTGTGACAAAACCTTGCCAAGGTAGAGATATGAAGGAAAATATATTTGACCATATCTTTGAAGAAAATTGACTTTGATCTTTGACCATATCTTTGAAGAAGAACAAATCTTTGACAAGGTGGAGATATGAAGAAAGATATATTTGACCATATCTTTTGAAGAAGAATGACTTGACCTTTGACCAAATCTTTGACAAGAATAATATTAGATTCCTAAGCCTACATAATATTGGATTCCTATTCCTACATAATATTAGATTTTTTTTATAGAAATATAGCATGCTATATAAAGAGTTCTTATGTAAGTTGTTGAATAAGTTCAGCACAATAGTATCTCTCAAATTGTGCTCAATGATTATTGAATAAGTTCGACGTAAGAGAGCAAAACAAAAAATATTGAATAAGTTCAACAAAAAAGTTTTTGAGAGAGTTTTTTGTAGAAAGTTCTTGAGAGAAAGGAGAGAAGTGTTGAAAGCAATTTTAATTCTTTTTCTTCTTTATAGTGGAATTGAATCACCCTCGTCTGTGAAAGTAGGCATCTTGGCCGAACCACGTAAATCTTTGTCTTTGTGGTTGTGAACTTTCTCTGAGGTATTCTCTGATTTTCCTGAATCTATTTTTGTTATGTGCCCAATATATATATATATATATATATATATATATATATATATATATATATATATATATATATATATATATATATATATATATATAGAGAGAGAGAGAGAGAGAGAGAGCGAGAGAGAGAGAGAGAGAATCTTGTAAGATTTTTTATTAATTCAAAAATAGATATGTGACTAAAAAAAATCCAATCTCCTTACAATGCATTCACTCAATATAAGCCACTTGTTCACATACTAATACGTAAGCAAACACTATTAGAAAGAATGTCAATATCCCTTGGTTGATTGGGAACTTATTAGGATCCCAGGGATGATCTCGGTTATCCTTTTCTAATTTTATGACTTCCATCTGACTAACCGTCCTCTGCTAAGAGTACAGTCATCTCTTATTTTGTGGTCAACAAAAGCAAGTTGTTCGGACTTTGTGAATGCAAAACTGACCTATCCTCAGTAGGGCATCCTCTCCATAGGCTTCTGTCCCACACTCTTCGAGTGGTCACTTTGAGACTGTTTCTGCTCCCCTATCGGAGATAGACCTTCATAAATGGTTGCATTAGTATTACCAGGTGGGGAAAGCACACCACCTGTATGGCACCTATGGGACTAGTCTCCCGACCACTCCCTATTTTAGTCAAATGGTCAGATTGAATCTCCACTTTCATCCCCCTAGGTGCAAACTCCTGTCGATCTTGGGCATTCATAAAGATAGGAGCAATGTGACGTGACCTGATCTGGTTCAGCCTCTTTAAGCAAATGGTCTCACTGAACATCACTCTCCATTTTCTTCTTTGTCATCGTAGAAGCATCCACATCATCATGTAGTTCACAATACAACATAGTGGCCGACCTATCTTCCCGCGACTTTAAAAGCTCCTCCCGAATGGTATCTCCTGAGGTATCCGGACACACTTCTCTAACTTAGTCGATGCATCTACACGTCGAGCATACTGGATGGAACAAGTCATACGTCATCGACTACTGAAAGTGTAGACTGTCTAGGAGCTGGATCGGGACCTTTTCCACCCGGATCTGAATGGTAGATACCTCTATCATCACCCTAGCAAATGCAACCTCGTACGCCTCATCTAGTCTCATTAGGATCCCCATAACACTCGCCATCCTCCTAATCACTAGTTCATTCCAGAGTTGTAGAGGGAGGTTTGGGAACTATACCTAGACATGCACAGCCGCAAGTGTCATGTTCCAGAGAGATCTACAGATCCCACTGTTCAGTGAAAACATGTCTCTTGTCCAGCATCTACGGTCCCTCCTAGAGAACCTTAGTCAAATCAAGCCCTAAGAAAAACTGGACAATAAAAACCCAATCTCCCTAGAGAAAAATCTCTATCTAACCCACCATTTCCTAAACAATATGCACAAACACCATGATAGAATAACTGCATCCAACTATATAGAAGGACATCACCCGATGCCACTCCACTACCAAGATAGCTACTACCTCCGCTGGGATGTCAACCATGTCGCTTCTCGTAGATTTCTACAGGAGCTTCATAGAACATGATCGAACTATTCCTTATGGTTGTAATAGAACAATGGAAGACCAGGATTTTGGATTAGCTACAACATAGGCTTATGCTTTATCAATATAATGGTCCTTCCCCTCCTTTCTCCTCGGTAACCGATCATGCACCCCTATTTAATTAATGGGGGGAACGACTCAAAAGCCTTGAAATCTGCAGATCTCTCTTACCCTTGGCCTCCCCTATGTAAAATATCGGATCTGGATTCATACTGAAACTCGTTAGTTACGTGTAGTGAAGGCTTCCCCCTACTCGTTCCTCTACAGCCGTCCCCAGTACTGCAACACCTTCCTCTAAAAGTTAGACCACTAGTCGCTTCCCCTTCTTTATGTTCCTTTCGAGGAGAGTCCACCTATATTAGGTTGATCTTCTAACCCATTGCCATTTTCATTCTAGTTGTATAAAATCGTCTTGGCACTGCCATGCTTAGGGTTTGTTGTCGTGTGTGTGTGTGTGTGTGTGTGTGTGTGTGTGTGTGTGTGTGTGTGTGTGTATATATATATATATATATATATATATATATATATATATATATATATATATATATATATTTAAAAAGTTAATTATATTCATTTTTAAAAATGGATGTTTTGCTTTATTTGCCAAACACCGTACAATGCAGTACATCTCCAAGAATTACTAGTAGCGCTAAACCACTCCTTACAATCTTACATAAGCCGACTATATTGTACTTTTGTACTCCGGACACTAACTCGAATACAAATTTTGATGAATCTTTAGCTTTGGCGCAGATGAACTCTTGGGAAATTCCTCTTGAGCTTGCTCCATAAAACATAGCCATCGCTAATTCTCCATTGTGATTTTGTATGTTTTCTTCGGTGATCTTCACTTGTCTCTAGATTCTTTAGTCTCACTATCTGCTTGTCTCCAATTTGAAATAGGTTGACCCTAAAAAGGGGGTTTCTCCCCTAGGTACCTAAACACCTGATGACTTTCAAGACCATAAGAGGGTCACAACCTAGCGTGTCCACATACAATGACTATTTTCCTCTAATAAGTGGGGATCATGTAGGGAATATTTATGCAGCTCCCATCCTCGCCTGCGACTCTCCGGGATAGTCACATTCTGGTAACCTGTACATGATAGATTAGCAATAGAATTGACCTGACCCAGACTATCATCTCCACAATTACTGCTAGATCCTGCTATCAACTCCATAGGCAAAAATACCGCCTGGTTAGTATCTGCTACAGTTGTTTGATTCAGTTCATCTATCCTCATAGTTGAAGCTTCATGTAGCACCTTCATAACCTCCTCTCTAAGCACTTCTCCTATAGAGTCTGGGCACTCATCCTCCGTATGACTTATACAAATAACAGATGTCACACATAGGTGGTATTAATTCAAATAGATTTGGTTGCAAGAATTTGATACTATCGGGGAGAAGGATGACACAACTTTAGAAATATCGTCGTTATTTCTACCATAATTTATGCAATTGTGAAGTGTAGTTGTCGAGTCTAAGAGGATCGACGTACTTTCCAAGCTCCAATGTCCGATTGCAAAAATTGGTATATGATACGACTAGTTACGAACTATGGTGTACACCAGTATCCCATAATACAGTCACGGTTGTCCCTAAACATATGGGTATATTCTACAATACAAGTCACATATGGTCTCACAGAATATACTATGTTTTAATCAGCTAAATAAGAAGTAGGAATAAAGAACATATAACAGTAAGACATCCTTGACGCTCTATCAAAATATTCAAGAAGCTAGCTACACAAAATAAAGAGCTAACATAGTATCCAATAATACATGATCATATCGATAACTGCAGTATGAATATATACAATCATGTGGTGGGAACAACCTCCTAGAATAACATGCTAAACATGTGTCTGTCAGCTAAACACCCAAAATAATAAAAATAAAGACACGAGTGGTGGAGAAGAAATCCACTCAGGATCCTCAACAACTATAATTTCCTGCTCTGTGTGGTGCATTGAGCCGGTTGGTTGGCTCGAAGGGCTTGGTTTGACTTGGAGTCGTGTAGAGATCTTGTTGTTTGAGGTAAAGGCTTTTTTCATAGTAAGTGATTTTGATTATTCTCTCCTTTACATTAACATTTAATAAAATGATGTTGCTAGTATTTATTTCTATACCATGAGATCGTTAATGCTAAGTAAAAAAAGATCTAAGATAGATAAAAGTGAGTAATCTCATTTATGTTGACTTATTACTACAAAACATGAAAATTTAAACTGTTAATATATACCTTGTCTAATGTAGAGCTATATTTTGTTATCATATAGAATATTGTACTGCTGCTTTAATAGGTAGAATATTTTACTGTGGTTCGGAGATAAAAATAGATATAGAAAGATTTGAGATCGTTGGGTCGCCAAGGTAATATCCCTGGACTGGAAAGTTAGTAAATGTTAAAATCAATTGAATGGGAAGTATGGTGCGAGCAATGGCTCGAGTATTATGGTAATAGAAGAGATGTGTTATATAATTATTTCAGTTTTATGTACCATGCATGTGTTTTATAGTTAATTTTTTTATATATTTGCATGATCATAGACAACTTGGGCATAAGGTTTTGGTTCTTTAAATGATTATCGGGGCACCAGAATCGTTTCGACCTAGGGGAATAGGATAATAAGTGTTATACATAGGTATTTTGGGACCTTCGATAGGGCTAGCTACCCGCATGCAAAAGAATCATCATCTTACCAAGCCGCAGTCAAAGATGGTGTGTCGTAGTGACCTTCATATAGATAAGTTGTATAACTAATGATATCTAGTTCATAGGGAAGAACATGATAAGTTCTATTGCCTGAAAGGATGGCAAGTTGGGTAAGATTAACTATATTCATATATGTATATCTATCTTTGAAAATTGTTTACCATGTCACTTGTATACATTATATCACATGCTTATGAATGTTAACTGATCCTAATACAAGATTAGAAAGATCAGATAATAAATTTTATCTATTCTTTATATGTTTATCAAGTTGGTTTAGATGAGTTGGCTAGATGCCACTCACCAGTATACGATAATGACCTCAAGCAAGGTTTGATTCATCCTCTATGCTAACCCATTCTACTGCATCATGTTCTTGATAGTCCAATATGGCACGATGTGTAAACCCCCTCCCAATTTTGTTTCGAAATAGGTTAATAACTATTATAACCTAATAGGCGTGCATCTATTAGAGACGTACGTGTTGTAAATACGTGCGTACATATATAACATGTCTATTAGTATCTATTTATATATATAAACATATACAAGTATTTGTTTTAGTAAATGTCACTCCCCTATCCCGTATACTTGGAATATACTCAAGTTGGCGCACTTTTGATAGTTTTTTTCATTTTTGGCCCACTTTGAGTATACTTCAAGTGCACGGTTGAATGGAAGCTTGGCGCACATTGGCTAATATTGATGGTGTGGTGGAGGTAGGTAGGGTATGTGGCTTGGATTTGTTGGATAGATCCGACGGTTCACCATCAACCTCTTGCCTATATATATATATCTTTGTTTTCATTCTCTCTCCTCACTTGTTCATTTATCTTGTTTTGCTCTTGGTGTTTTTTCATAAACAAGTACATCTTGAAAATATGAAGAAACATGATCGGTTATAGTTTTATTCTTAGTATTTATTTTTGTAATTAGTTTCTAGTAGTGTTCTTATTATAGTTAATTCTTGGATTTTTCAGATTTGAGGTGGTTAATGGTTTTAACTTGATCTTATTATGAGGGTTTTTATGAGTATTTTCCTAGGAAATGATCCCCAAAAAATGAGGTATTTTCAAAAGATATTGTTCTCTGATTTCGAGCCTGGATTTTCTCTTGATTTCTGGTTCTTGTTGCTTGAGGATGGAGCACTGTCATAGTCTCGAGCTTAAGCTCTAAGTGCATCAAATGATGGGTCGATTGGAGAAGAAGAACAGTGACAAGAAGTACACAAAAGGATTTGCACTATGGGAACATGTTGAATGTGACCCGCATTTCATACTCGTGTGTACTTTAAGAGTACTACCAATTTCTTGCCAAAGTATGTCAAATGGATGAATTTTTGGAAAAAATATTTCTTGCTGCACTTTTGGAAGATTTTATCCTCTGGCACACTTTTAGAAGATTTCAGTCTTTGGTGCACAATTGATGTATTATCGAATGAACCAAGCAAAAGTACGTCAGTCTACTTTTTAGCGCACTTTTTGACCAACTTTCTCCTTGGCGCACTTTTAACCAATCAGCAGACCAGCGCACAATTGACATATTGTGCATTAACTATCAAAAGTACGCTGATCTTATACACACAACTCTTGGCGCATTTTTTGGACGCTCAATAATTGGCACACTTTTGATGGATTAATAACCCGGCGCACTTGTTAACTCTTAGTGCACTCTTGCTCGATTCAGCCTCGATAAGTGAGCGTTGACTTTGGCACATCTCGATTGTCGTGCCCTCAATTGTTGTGCCGCCTGGGAACTTGTGTTTTGTCTTGTAATTATTTTGCACTTGCATAGTGTGTCACTTCTCTTACTCGTAACTCTTGCTTTGTGCGCAAGTTTACTTGCATGAGTAGAATGTGCCTATTCTTGTAATTCTTGATTTTGTGCGCCATATCTTCCTGCTACTCTATTATCCATTTTGTGCGCCATGTTATAGAATTTTGCGCCATGACTTCTGTGACCTAGTGTTATAGGTTTGTGCGCCATATAGTTGCTTACTCGCGTATAGTGCGCAACTATTCCTGACTAGCCTATATTTGGCACTTGCAAAGTGCGCCAACCCAGTACTTTTGTTATTGATTGTGCATGCATGGGTCCTGTTGTGCACTTAATGTCTATTCTAGATTAGTTGAGCTTGACCATGATTGATGATCTATGATCCCAGAATTTGAGGAATTGATGAGGCATTCATAACCGTGACTCGATCATTTGAGATATGAGATTCCTAATTAATTGTGACTCCTGACATAATCAAACATGATTCATGTGACCAACTGACAGGTTTGGTATCCTGGCTTGGTTTGAATTCGTGCCGATACACTTGTCCTGCTCGCCTATTTATAAAGTCTATATTGTACACTGAGTGTGAGACATTGGCCAACATGTGCACTGAGCGTGACATAATGATTCATGTTCGATGCATAATATTATATTCCTGAATTATTGGCACAAAAATGATAATGGGTCAGAACTATAGCATGGCTAGGTTATTGATGGTTTGAATATTGCATCTACATTTGGGTGGATCCAGACTTGACTCCTTATATTAAATAGATTCGTATAAAATGTGTCCATACTCTATACGAAATCATTAAGGGGAATATTCTTGTAGCCGCGGCAGAAAATTTTATATCACTGTAGAGTTAATTAGGTAACATAAAAGCTGATTAGAACATAAGGAGGGAAAGGTATCCCGAGATCGTGCATGATGGGCCGCCCCGTGATAATTTTCATGGCGTGCAAGACTGGCCACCACGGATATTGTATATCATCTGCTTGTAGTGGAGTGCAATATTCGACCTTTTTATATTTAAGACCGAGCCAACATTTTTCCTATAGGAAGGTTTGAACTGTTACTGATTTATTTAACGCGGTAGCCCTATGGGGAAGCGGTGCGATAATAGCGCGGTGGCACTACGAAAAACTAGTACGATAATAATTTCCTACTTGTATAACATTGGCTCGATTAGTCCTGGTCGACATGGCACGATCTGAGGATGCTTATTATTATTATTATATCTGGGATAATCCCAGACTCCACATAACAAGCCATAATATTATTTGGCCGTTCTAACCTGACTTGGTTATAATTGTAATTCTGCTAGTAGCTTAGGGACATGGACTGTCATAGTACGGTGTTCAACTTCTGTCCTTGTTTGGAGAGTTGAGTCATTATGCTATGATGGAATATGGACCGAACTACGACACAGAATCCTAGCTTGACCATAATCATAGGACGTACCTTATCTTGGGTGGCATGGCATTTTCTGTCCTTGTTTGGTGAAGGAGTGCCATGTTATCTTAAAGATGGGGCACGCGCCATTAATTTTTGGCTCTTGCACTGTATGCTTGATCTGGTTTTTATTTCTCCATTTGTGCTTCCTTGTGGTACTTGCTATTTGGGGGTCTAACCCCACTGATTTTGTATAGCCAGGTTTAGATCCAGCACCAGAGGATCCAGCTTATCCCCCTTACGATGACGGCACCAGACGGATGATCGCTGAAGGGCACGAGTGGGTTTCTTGATCACTACTCGTCTTGTACATTCTACTCTTTTGGGCGTTTAGCCACGGGCACTTATTAGCCGGCTTGTCTGGACATCGGTTCATTTTTACATAACTGTAATATAATCAGACTACAGCTGATCTCGGTTGTGTAATTATTGACATTCTGCTTGCCTAACATTTTGATGCCTAGATCTCTAGAACATTCTGATGGAGCATTTGGAACGCCTTACGGATTTATCTCACATGTTCTATGTTGTTGTTACTTACTTGAATGATTGAGACATAGTTGTTCTGAGACTCTAGGAGACTTATTGTAGCATGTACCCTCTTGTTTTTCTACAACCGTGACCGCCGTACGACGTTCTATACCTTGTACGAGAGAGCTGGTCATGTCCGTCTCCATATTCTGGTACTGGAACGTAACAGTAAATAAAAGTGTTAGTATATATATATATATATATATATATATATATATATATATATATATATATATATATATATATATATATATATATATATATATATATATATGCCATCTTGGTAGATGGTTTGTTCTTTTATGAAAGAATTAAGTAGAGTTTAAAAAAAGTCCAAACCATGTTAGAGTCCAAACCTTTTTTTTCTTTTTCTTTTTTTTTGAATTCTGGACATAACGTTCGGGGCCAGACGTAACGTTCGAAACTTTGTGCATACTGTATTGCATGTTTTTGGACCCACGGTCCTCCAAATTCTATCATTTATAAATGTAAGAAATAATACGCCTCCGTGGTTCGATCCACTGGTCCTCTGCCACCCAGCCATGATCTTATACCTCTCCTCAGGAATATAGTTTACTCATACTAGCCCACTTTCTCCAAAACCCTCCCCACCCCACCGGAGCTCTCCTCCCTCCCGTCGGCCGATCTCCGAGAGTCTGTCCTCCTCCTCCTTGTCGATGGCTCCCAAAGTCTTGAAAGAATAAAGGTATAAATCATCATTCTCCTTGTGCTATTACATTTGCAAAATTGTCCAAAAATTTTAAAAAAATCTTATTGCATTTTGAAAATTTTGAGTGATTTTCTTTCCATTCTTCAAATGAGGGCATACAAGTCCTTGGCGGAGTTTAGGATGTAGTTTAGACGTTCAATTGGTTGATCGAACACGATTTTAGGGCATACAATATCGAGATTCGTCGACATTGTCGAGCAGTATCGGGCGGGACTGTAGATTTTCCTACAGTCCCATATAGATTTAGGACTGTAAGAAAATTGACAGTCCTATTTATATTAAGGACTGTCGAATTGTCTACAGTCCTAAATTTATATAGGACTGTAGGCATTTCAACAGTCCTAAAAAATTAGGACTGTTGAAAATTTTGCAGTCCTGTATACTTACAGGACTGTAGAAATTGCTACAGTCCTGATTGTAAAATTAAATTATGATGTTAAAATAGAAATTATTTTTTTGTCTTATAGTCATGCCCCTGGGAAGGACACTGTGGATGAAGATATAATGAGAAGACGCCCTACTGCGTCAATGCGTAAGGAACACACAGTTTTGCGTACTATTGAACCAGGCGTCACTATCCGCGAGGCCGAGGCACGCCCTGAAGTGAGAAAACGTCGATTGACGAAGAAGATTGCCACTCGTTCGAAGAGACGTGCTCCTCCTAGTTCTTCCGGTTCTTCTTCCTCCTCCGATGAGGATATGCCAAATATTCCAAATTGGCCTACCGATGGTTCAGGACCTTCTCAGCCTGCAGATAGTCCTGTTGAGAGTCTCCCACAAACTCTCGGAAACCGGACTACTGATGGTTCAGGACCTTCTGAGCAGACAGATAGTCCAGTCGACACTCGTCCAAACGGTTGCTCTATGTTACCGTCGATCGAAAACCATATTGCATACCAAATATGGAACAATCCGGTAAGTACATTACGTTATGATAAATTTATATATAGTTGTAAGTTCAAAGTTCATTAAGGTATAATTTCATCCAATTGTTTACTTTTTAGGAGAGTTCTCGTATGTTGACGGTGATCAACCACGGGAAAAAATGCAATACATGGAGGTATAAATTATTGGGAGATGATGTGAAGGCAAAAATCAGTCCCACCGGTCTACAATATTTGGGTAGCTACTCATATACAACGGTGGATAATGCACTGATTTTAGCATTTGTAGAACGGTGGCATCCAGAAACCAACACTTTCCATCTACCCAATGGGGAGTTGACGATTACCCTTGATGACGTCTATCATATATTGGGACTTAGGGTTGATGGTCGAGTCATGATGAATCAAACTTTTGATGAGTCGAGCATCAACTTTTACGACTATATTGTGGATTATGTATCAGGGTGTCTGGGAGTTGATGCCATTAGTTTTACTAGTCTTCGAGAATTCAAGAAGTCCTACGGACTTCCTCTAAAATATTTGGAGGAGATATTCGCTGAGCCGGCCCCCGAAATTGATAATAACGAAAATGTCGCCCGCGGATATATGCAGTTCATCTTAGGGGCTGTCGGCATTGCGGATAAGTTAGAAACGTCCATAAATGCCAAATATCTCCTCAATTTGGACAACATTGACACGGTGGACGAAATTTCTTGGGGAAGCGGTATACTAGCATACCTTTACCGCGAGCTTGGTGCGGCATCCCGCGTGGGTTCAAAGACAATATCCGGATGCCAGACTCTACTCCATGTATAGATATATCTTTGTCAACTAGTATACATAATTATAAATTTTGTTGTTTATTTTTGGACTAATTTTTTTTAACCTGGTTATGTGAAGGCATGGATATACGAGCACTTTCCAACACTGCAGCGGGCAAAACTTAACCGAGGGTATGACGAGAACCTGCCGAGAATGTGCCGATGGAAGCCAACTAAAGAAGATGCCAAACGTTCTCACACATTGGCCGCCCAACGGAATGCACTCGAAGATATGACGACAGAAGAGGTGAATTTAGACCTAATTTTGTACTTAATTGGTATTAATTTACTATGTTATGCTAAATGACGTTATGCTAAATTTTATGCAGTGCAGATTGTATGGGATCCATACGTGATTTACGACAGACTACCCGTCCATTGCAACCATTCGCCTTATATCACGGTCTTATCAGTTGTTATGAAATCGAGGAGGCTTATATGCCGGATAGAGTGCTCCGTCAGTTTGGCTACGTACAAACTGTCCCAAGGCGCACTTTAAAAATGATAACTCCTCCGCGCGGGACAAAACCGCTCAACTATATTCCTGCGTCGTTCAACTGGTTATCGGACTTCTTCACCGAGTGGCAACGCCACGTTATTAGAGATACCGACCGGCAAGCAGCAGTCAATATGGCGGAGTGTAGCAACGACTACCTCGCCTACTATGCCGGTGTCGGACTACCTACCTTATTCCAACGCGGAGGGGATATTGTGCGTGTACCTTCAGATCTTCCTGCCAAATCGGTCTTGTATACTGCACTAGTGAAGATGGTGAGCCAAGTTATAGACTTTAAGTTTGATATTTGTAACTGTTTATAACAATATTTTTTAATTCTCATGAATAGGCAAGGCAAGTGAAAAAGTTGGGAAGAAGCCTCGTTAGTTGCCAAGGTTCGAATTATATGGCAATCAATGACGAACTCCAACAAATCGACAACGCTGAAGATTTTCCTTTCTTGGAAAATAGAGAGCAACGTACTAAGAGGCGGCATGAAGTTTAAACTATCATTTTGAGTTGTAAAAGTATGAATGAATATGACTTTTGAGAATTGTAAAAGTTTAAACTATGATTTTGAGTTGTATAACTTTGATTGAATTTGCTACTATTGACAGTTTCAATAAATTTGCTACTATTGACACTTTAAGTTAATTTGAGTTGTATAAAAGTTTAAACTATCAATTTGAGCTGCATACATATTGTTGTCCAATTTGCAGACAATGTAGCTAATTTTACGTATAAGACAGTGGGTAAACTTTAGGACTGTCACAATTTTGACAGTCCTAGTATATACTAGGACTGTCAAAATTGTGACAGTCCTAAAGTTTATCTACTGTCTTATATGTAGTTAGTGGGTAAACTTTAGGACTGTTACAATTTTGACAGTCCTAGTATATAATAGGACTGTCAAAATTGTGGCAGTCCTAAAGTTACATATAACTGCTTATAGACAGTGGGTAAACTTTAGGACTGTCACAATTTTGACAGTCCTAGTATATACTAGGACTGTCACAAGTCAAAATTGTGACAGTCCTAAAGTTACATATAACTGCTTATAGACAGTGGGTAAACTTTAGGACTGTCAAAATTTTGACAGTCCTAGTATATACTAGGACTGTCAAAATTGTGACAGTCCTAAAGTTACATATAACTACATATAAGACAGTGGGTAAACTTAGGACTGTCACAATTTTGACAGTCCTAGTATATACTAGGACTGTCAAAATTGTGACAGTCCTAAAGTTACATATAACTACATATAAGACAGTGGGTAAACTTTAGGACTGTCACAATTTTGACAGTCATAGTATATACTAGGACTGTCAAAATTGTGATAGTCCTAGTATCCTGGCAGTTTTAGATATTGACAGTCCTAAGTTATTAGTAGCAATGCACAACATACAGTCAAAATCTATTAGTAACAATTAGATAACTCCTTTCGTTACACAACATACACACAACATACAACATATAGTTCAATTTACAGTTAAACATACATGGATCAACACAAAATACATTTCAATATACAGTATCAATCGATTAGAATATCAAAGTAGTCGTCCGGCATGATTTTTGGATCCTCCATCTTCATCATCTTCTTATAGGCAGCCATTGCATCCTTGTAGGGTATCGTCCATGCGATCGCTTCCTCTGGTGTATGTTTATACCAAAGCGTAGAAGGTGGCGGGATAGGAGAATGAGCGATCAACCTTGGGATGATAAAGTGTTGTCCGACAAGCCTTATGCAATATAGATTGGATACTCGGTGTTCGGCCGGGGGGGCACACATTGGAAAAAAAGTATTGTTAATACCTTGTGAGATAATTATAATAGGCAACTTATACCTATTAGAGAATACGTACGCAGCATGCGGGACATCCATGTAATGGTCTGGTCCAGTAACTGTTTCCGTACAAGGTATGCCTGCCAACAAATCTCCAACAATTTTTTTGCCAAGTATCTGGCTATAGAAGTCTATTCGCGACTCCAACTCCTCGTACAGCTCTGCCCTAACCTGTCTCCATCCTGCTTCTACTGAATAGCCTAGTTGTCTTGCTAGTGCATGGTATCCACAATAGCCATCCGCAGGAACATCAATAATAGACCAAATGAAATACCGTATCTCAGGTAGGAAATTTTTAATGTATAGACTATAAGAAACAGAAAAGTTTCCAAAACCCTCCGCCGTGCCTGCATCTGTCGTTTTCTGTTTCTTCCCCCTTCGAATAGTTAGCTTACTCTTTTTCTGCGAAAATACCCCCATCCATTACGGACTTTGCCTCCAAACTGCGTTCGATATATTCAAATAGGGATGGATCTCTTTTAGTTGACTCCTCCTCCTTCTTTTTTGCTCTACTCATTCTTGAATGTGATCTTCCCTTAGGAGTTCGAACAACGGATGGCTCTTGCAATCGAGTTGTTGTCGGGACTATAATCTCTTGGATTTTAACCTCAATGGATCTTCTCTCCGGTTCCGATGCGCCACACCACCTTGCGTGCAGTAGTTTCAATTGTGGCAACGCGAAGAAATCATCTTGAACTTCCACCGTCGGTATTATCGACAGCTGTCTCCAACGTTGATCAACAACATCTATTGGAATAGGTATAGATTTACGACGATATTCGTTGATCTCATGTGCACACGGAAGTCCGAGTGAATGTCGATATGAATAACCGCAAACCTTGGGATCATAACCCACCGACTTCGACCTACGAATCTCCTCAAACAATAAGCCCAAGGCCTTGTGAGATACCACATGGGTTAAACCATCCAAGAGGTGTTCTTGCTTGTATTCATGCTTTGCAATATTGAGGCTCATCTCAAATGATGCTGCAATATCGTTTACCGTGGAAATAGTCATCAAATGAATCGATTGCCAAATAGAGACAAAATTATCGACCGATGACCGTAGATATCTTTTTAAACATGAGTGTGCTCATTCGACCCGGTTTGTAGTGATCGTGCCATAATGCTTCACCATGTTGGTCCATGCTAAGACGAATTACTCTTTATGTGGTTCTAGCCAAGTATCTTTGATATAAGATATGCATGTCGGGTTACTCGTCTCCTACTTTTGTTGGAACATGTACCATGTTGTGTCGTAGCTGTCTGTAGTACTTGCTCGCCATACAAGACTCCAATCACTGTAGAATTCTTCGAAGTGAAGCATGTCGATTTTACCGTCCATATTTTTAAATTTTCTCTTGCATTGAGCTTGGATATTTCTATTTATATGCCAAGTGCATAGTAGTCTATGCGCATGAGGAAATACAATATTTATAGCATTTATCAACGTATATTCTCTGTCAGTAACAAAAACAGAAGGCTCTTTATAACCTGTGTAAAGGGATTATAGTTTTCTCAACGACCATGTGTAATCCTCTACTGTCTCACTCTTCATAAAATAAAAAGCGACTGTAAATGTTTTTCCTGTAGACGTAACCCCAACAACGTGAAAAAGAGGCATCTTGAACTTGTTGGTCTTATATGTACAATCAAGGACCAACACGTCTGCGAAGGACCGAGCCAAGTGTGTGCAATCAGGATGAGCCCAAAACAACGAAAGGAGTTCATAAGTTTGTGGTTGTCTTCTATGGTACTCCACGTAGTGATGCTCCCCAAGCAACTTCAATACTTGCTGCATCACCATTCTTCCTTTCATACTATTAAATTTCGCTCTGGCCAAACTATTATAGATCGTCCACATGGTACACTTGTTCCCATCTTCTTTTTGTCTGAATAAATTTGTTTCGGTGCAACTCCGGAAAGAAACAATTTTTCAACCAACTTTCTCTCATCCTCCTTCAACCGTGCCACGTAGGCATGACCCGTAAGTGTCCCTGGAATAGGATGATTGTGTCTTCCATTCTTAACTTCGATTATCCACTTCGCATCTTCAACTTTTACAATCAACACATTCAATGGACAACCACATTTTTTCGTCCCAACGTTTTTCTTAGGTTTTTTTTTCAACACCACCCTTTTTTTTATGATGCTCCCTAAACACACCTCCTCTTTCGCATCCCAGCTCAAGATATTTTCGGCCCGGCCGAGATCTGATGGATCTTGCAATGACAATAACTACGTTATGTCGTCTCCCAACTTCTCTGCACCACTATAATGCTTCTTCTTGGGTTGCAAATTGAATATCCGTTGAGAAAATATCATCAACATCAACACCAACAGCAGGATGTACCACAATATCTGAACAAGGTGGGTCCTATAACCAATATAAAATAATATAAAAATTAATAACTTCACATAATTATCCAGGACTGTCACTATTTTTACAGTCCTATTTTTAAATAGGACTGTCAAAATTATGACAGTCCTACTTTTATATAGGACTGTCGAATTTATGACAGTCCTCTATTTATTTAGGACTATATAATATTTGACAGTCCTATATTTATATAGGACTGTCTAATTTTTACAGTCCTTACTCGTGACTGTCGAATTAGGGTTGTCGTTTTACGTACCGTACGTGCTTCGGAACAACCAACATGTTCTTCGGAACGTCCGAAGTACATATTTAATGAATTGGACGATCGGACTTCGTCATCGAACATATTTTCATGCATTGTTCCTACAATAGTCAAAATAAACTAAATCTTTTTCGGACAGTCGCAAAACTTATTCATCGTAGGTTGTCGAAGACATACCGGAAGAATATTCCTTGGAGTATCACCAAAGTAAAATATTCCTCCAACCACAACTAGCAATTTCCAATTTTAGGTTTAGGCTTGGTGGAATGAGGGTTTCTTCAAGTCTAGGTGGAATGCCAAAAATAGAAAAAAAAATTCACTTTTATACCTTGGTATGGGCTAGCCCCAAGTAACTATGAGAGTGACAAACTTGTAATTTTGGAAACATTTACATTGGGCTAGCCCCCAAGTAAAAGTGTAGTGCCCTTATCAACAGCCTTATTTGAATAACCCATTTGTTTATATTGCCAGGCCATTCATTAACCCATATGTTTTTTCCTAAAGCAATTATTTGTAATTCCTAATCATGCCATTAACTTCAACTCATTTGAGATTTAAGCTCATTTCAAATGGAAATAATTACGTTTGTGCTAAACTCCCTCCACCTGTACTATTTACAAATTTCTTTTAATTTATGTTGAATCATTCAACCGAGAGCGTCCTCTCTTGAGAGTTCGGTTCTTGCGGTTTCCGGGGCACTCTCCTCTTTTCCAGCCATTTTCTATCCACTCACCATGGTATTTCTCCATTTTCTACTAAGCACTTTACTTTCGGTACAAGACTTCTTCTCCACACAAACTCCACCGGCTTGGCCGCGCGCTTCCGTGAAGTCGGACTACTCGACCTCAACTCCAGACGTCGACGGAACGCGCCCAAGCCGGCCTGCTCGACACATACGACGCACGAACCACCTTGTACCTGCTTCTTACCCGAGTCCGCCCACGTGTCTACATTGACTCGGCCGGAGGAGAAATTAAGCTCTGGAAAAATTGAAAGGTGAGCTTTACAAATCCATGTTCCCGATTATTTGAACAACAATAGTGTAGTTCACAGAACGGATGAGAGCTAAATTTTATAGGATGCTATCGGCTAGATATTTAAGGGTAGGCTATATATACGTGTGTAGATGTGAGGAAAGTAGAGCACAATCATGCCTAAACAAAACAGTAAAGGATTCATTTATTCTTAACTTCCTATTGTTTCTTCACTTTAGACCATTCTATATATTAGCAGTAAGCAATAGGTATGATAGTGCATATTAAAGAAGAAGAGCCGGCCTTTGATTATTTAAGCACGCAATTGCTTGGACAATTAATTCTGCTACTACTCCAGCCAACGTGTTAGCATTCATCCAAAGAAATAGAATTGAACTATTTCACTAGCTTTAACTAAGTAGGTTAAAGTACAAGAGTATAATAGATCTGTGAGTGAAATAGTTAGATAGTAAGTTTATACATAAGACCCCCACTTATTTGTAAATTACAAATAAATACATAAGCCATTATCTACTTGTAATTTAAATTATACACTATGAAATCAACTAATTCGTTATTATGTGTGCAAATGAGAAATATGGTTTGACAATTATAATACTTGTTAGGTTTGGATATACAAGCGTGGATCGGGACTTGGCTTTCTCAGTAAGTATTTGGACCAAGGCAAGTATACCTTGTCATTGTTCAGTATTTCATATCTCCTGTTGATTTATGCTTATTTTCTTATAGAATTGTTCGTGTATCTGTTACAAGTCATTTTTGTAGACTATGTCATTACTATATTTATTTTCTCTTGACACTGTTTTGGACCGAGGACACTCACAGTTGCATGCATTATAGTTAGTGTTGTGGTATTATTCTCGTTATTAGATGCGACCTTGATTATGTTTATTTTTCTTGATCTAGTACTCGACGTATATATATTATTGTGCTTTCAAGATTACCGTTAGACTTGTGTACTTGACTCGACATGACTTGTATAGGACATTGGGTGGGGAGAACACGAATGGATGTTGACTACCACTTCTATCGATCGTAGACTCGCCACGGAGGAACGATAGATAGACTATAGACTCGCCACCGAGGCATGGTACTATAAATTTTAGGTTCGCCACTGAGCTATTGTATCTGTTTGACTCAACCGGTAGCCATACGTCCATATACTGTTCTCGATTGCATTAATTTACACATAGATGGATAGTGATAGTCGACCCTTATTCTTGTCTTTCTTTATTCATATTGTTACATAGGACATGTTTTATGTATCTTGTTACGTCCCATGTTACGTCCCACTGAGGAGCTGGACCTTTCTCCGGATCAAGACGAACATGTCTAACCAGATTTCTAAGGACTAGGACCCGACGCAACTGCAACCTCTTTTGATCACGAGGAGATTGATCCACCTGGGGGTTCGTATGAGCAAGGGTTATCATATTTTTCGTTATTTCTTTTTCTTATTTCATATAATTAGTCTACTAGTAGTGGATTTGTCTCCACCGGGACTATTTCAGTATCTTTGCTACATTTTGGCTTTGTCAACTTGTTTTCGGTTCTTTATTCCCTTATGAATTTCTTTGTTTATAAATTTTGGATGAGATACATATATTACATGTGACTTATATATTGAACTTGAGACCTTTATAGATAACGTAAGTGCATGCTTAAGGGGTTCCCATTAAATGGGTTCGCCCTTGAGTGTGTACCAGCTGGGCCAAGTCGCATGCTAGTCCCGTGAGATTTGGGACCGAGACGTGACATGGTTTGTGTGGTGGACCATGCAGGTCCCATTAGTTATTTCAATTACGTTATTGTACCGAGCGGGCCTGTGAATAGGGGTAGACTTTTAGGATCTCATTCGCATGTCGATTCGTTCTTGATCTCTATTTTTGTCTTCAAGTTGATTTCTTTGCTTGCATCCTGTGTTGCTTTCGTCGGTACTAATGTTTATTGTTTATATAGGATGATGGACCCACAAAATGGATGCCTGAATCCTATGGAAACTGCTCCAATTACCCGAAACTCCGCAACTGCTTGGAGGCCAAACCACTCAGCAGAGCAAACAACCACATCCACCCACTTCGAGGTTCCAAAGGGACGACATTCCAGCACCTCCCCAGTTTGCTCCATAAACGTCGTACTCCCCGCTTTCGCAGCAATCCCAATAGATGGATGGAATGTAAATGTTCCAATTCTTCCAAGCGATGATGCAAGCTCAGTACCAGCAAAATGAGCGCTTGCGTCAAAAGCGAGTAGGCACAATAGAAAACTTTTGCCATATGAACCCTCCACATTTCAAGGGTACTGAGAATCCCAGTGAAGTTACTGCATGGCTTGTGAAGACAGAGAATATGCTCAGAGCTGTCGAGCTACCAAAGGAGAAAATGGTTACTGCTATCAAACTTCAGTTGAAGGATTTAGTTCATCATTGGTGGGCGGACAAGGAAAGCAATCTGGGCACAAATCAAACGTGGGAAGAGTTTCGCAAGCACTTCAATGACAGATTCTTTCCTACCTCAGTTAAGTTTGAGATATAGAACAAGTTCACCAACCCAAAATAAGGATCCATGACGGTTAACCAGTATGAAGCAGAGTTCAACCGGTTGAGCAGGTTTGCACCTTCTTTAGTTTGAGATGAAGAAGAGATGGCCAGGAGGTTCCATCAGGGTCTCAATTTTGAGTTGCGACAATTGACTGGGACCGTAGAGCACACGGCACATGCCGCGGTATTGAGTGCCGCCAAGATACAAGAGTCCATCCGTTGTGAGAAACCAGCAGAGGCACCGATTCGACCCACATCATGAGGACCTGAGAGACATCCCTTGACATATCAACACCAGCATAGAGCATCGCCGTACCAAATCAAAGATGTACCAACTTGCTAGTTTTGCAGAAGGAGAGGACATGACCAGAGGGACTGCCGTCGAAGATTGAAGCATTGCTTCAATTGCGGTTCTAGTCAGCATCAGATTCGAGATTGTCTGGACTGAACGCGTCACTAGAATGGATGAGATACATATATTACCTGTGACTTATATATTGAACTTAGACCTTTATAGACAACGTAAGTGCATGCTTGAGGGGTTCCCATAGACTGGGTTCACCCTTGAGTGTGTGTACCAGCTGTCCAAGTCACGTGCTAGTCCCGTGAAATTTGGGACTGGGGTGTAACATTATGCCTTCTTGAGCACAAAAATCTTTGAAAGTTCCATAGGTATATTGATCAGTACCGTTATCATACCTCAATGTCTGTACCTTTCTACCCATTATGTTCTCTACCATCCTTTTCCACTACTTCAATTTTTTGAACACTTGTCTTGGTTTTGATGAAATACAACCAAACATAACGTATATAATCATCAACAAAAGTAGCATAGTACCTCGCTCCCTTTTTGGAAGAATATATACTATGTCCCCATATATTTGTATGCACATAGTCGAAAATACCTCATGTCTTCTGCTTGCTTGTACTGAAAGTCATCCTGTGCTTCTTGCCATAAACATAATGCTTACAGAAATCTATACTTGGCTTTTTTAAGTTCTTCAGTAACCCCTATTTGCTCAGTAAGGACAGTCCCTTCTCACTCATATACCCAAGCAGCATATGCCAATGACATGTGCTATTAGACGAATCAGATGTACTGACTATTAAAGTTTCAGTTACGGTGCTTCCCAATAAGATATAAATATTATCCTGTAAGTAACATTTCATCACCACCAAAGAACTACGAAAAATATGTAAGACTCCACCCTCGGCAACGAACTTGTTACCATTTAAGTCAAGCGTACCAAGAGAAATAAGATTTTTCTTGAGGTCGAGAATATTTTTGACATCAACCACTACCAAAATAATACATATTAGTGAGGCTTAAAAATGTCGCTAATAGGTAAAATATGTTGCTAAATAAATTAGCGACGTAATTAGCGATATTTTTGGTATTTTCGTGTATTTTATGGTCGCTGACAACAAATTCGTCGCTATAGTGACGTATATTTGCGACGTGCTGACATTGCAGATTATTTTGACATTAGCAACGTCTCACGATGCGACGTTGGTAAATTAGTAACATAAAAGTTCGTAGCTTAACGTTGCCATATTAGCAAAATTATGAGAGACTTTTTGCTACAACAATGCTGATATGGCAAAATTTGCCATGTCAGCTTGTTAGGGACGTGTAGCGACGTACTAGCGATGTCCATGGTACATGTTAGCGATATTCTGATACATGTTAGCGACATAACGTTACGTTGCTACACGTCGCATAACGTCGCTAAATTATAAAAAAATAAAAAACAGAATACAGTTTTATAATATTTTCCAACAAAACTCTAGCTGCAGTTATAAAATCACAGTTTATATAAATAGACCTGGAGCAACCCTCCGTTGAATTCTCTAGGTTTGTCGACCCTTTCGGTGGAACACTCAACACCGATAAATTCACATACAATTAATATAAATAATAAACTAAACTCACATAGAAAAAAATCTACAAACTTATATTACACTAAATACATCCCAAGAAGTCTATGAATGAATTTAAAATAAGTGTCACATACATCTCAGAATATAATAAAAAGTATGAAATAAATACATCAAAGACCAAAAAATGCGCCAATATACATAAATACACTAAAAATTGTCCAAAGAAGAACTACTACTGATCAGGAGAAGGAACATTGCTGGGCATCTGGGATAGAAGAAACTCATACTGCTCCTGTGTAAGCATCACCGATGACGATGGAGGAGGTAGTAAAATCGGTAGAGTCGGTGTCAATGCCGACAGACCAAGAGGACGTATCTGCTCCAATGCTAATAGTCGAGCATTGCATGAATATATGGCAGATGCTAGTCTCGTACTGCTCTGAGCCACTGCATCCTCACCAGTTGATCGCCCATGGCGACCTGCATCCCCTGGATCGCCATCACGTTGCGCTCTGTCGACGCAGCAAGATCGTTAACGTTATGGTCCATCCTCTCGCTCAGCTCCCTCAAGTCTGTGATGTTGCGCTTGAGCAAATCCAATCATGAGGTGAGCGTTGCATCGTCCGTCTGTGACTGAGACGGGGGCTGCTCCGCAATCCTCTGCAGCATCTCGTCACACAGATCAGCAACTTGGTGGGCAAAGCTCTCCGAGACTGGAGTCAATTCCTGTGAGGGATGTGGGGAACGAACACTGACAAAGGGGGAACTGGATGACTGCGTCGTAACAAAGGTGTCGTAGGATCCTATATCGTAGTACGTACCCCTCTTAAGACTACCAACGGCTGTCGTTTAGAGCTTGTCCATCGACGGAGCTGAAGAGGGCTGTGAGAAAGTACCAGCCCCTCCCTCTGCAGGTGCACTAGTAGTCGTCCGCTCATGTAGTCTAAGATACTCGTCCTAGAAAGTAGTTGTTAATGTCTAAGATACTTATTACTAACCATAATCTATTTGCATATCTTCTAAGTTATATTAAAATTAACACAAGGCAGTAAAACGTACATAGGTATGCGTAGCCCTCTCATCGGTGAGCTTTTCGTCCTTCCGATGGGTGGCTAGGAAGACGGTCACCATGTTGGCGTCCTCACCCCTCTGTACATGTTAAAAATATATTGTTTGTTATTAAAATTAAATATTTTATCCTACTTTTATTAAAATAATATATACTTAATCGAATATATACCAGACGACAAAAATATTTCGTCATGAAAATCGAGCCACCACACCACTTTTCTACCTTCGACCTAGCCGCCTTCGCCTTCTTCGACCTTTTCTTCTACCTGGGATCGTCGAATCTAGCCTTTATCATATTCCACTGCTCAGGCATGATCTAACCGTGGATCGATTTTCCGAAGCGATCACGATCCTTTTGATCATTGATCTCATCACGGATCAGCTTGGCGGCGATGACAGAAATTGCTCATCGATCTTCTCAGTCTGGTGTGGTGGATAGAAATAGGTTTTCTATAAGAAGTAAAATAGAGAGTTATATAATAAATGATTATTTATATTAAAAGTAAATATATATATTTATCTTTAAGTGGGAAAACTAGAATGTCTTCCTATCTTCAAGAGCATCTGAGTACTTGATCCAAGACCCTCCATAGTTCTGCCTCAGAAATACCCCCAGTACTCTTTGTACCGCCGATGGATGATATCTATACAACGATAATTAAATTCATAAATATATAGATATAATCATTTGGAAAAATCTTTAACTAATTAACTTACTTCGTAGGACCTTCAGTCCAAATCTCCATCCTCGTCTCATCCGGAGGCACTCATGGAGGATCGCTCTGATCCGAAGACGGAGTTGACTCGACCTCCTCCATCTGCTCCTCTGTCTCTATGGTACCGTCAGCAGGAGGAACGCTGGACGGGGGAGTAGTCTCAGGCCTGGAACTGCTTGTCCCAGTAGTAATGCCACGTACCGTCGAAGGAGTCGGAGATGTGACTGGTCAGTATACTGGAGTACTCTGCGATGAGAATTCGGAACCAGTAGTCGGTACCGGAGGAGCACTCCGCTTAGAGCCTCTACCTCCGAACGATCTGCGTCGTCCTGCCAAACCTGATAATAACATATGATGATAAAACATATATATATATATATATATATATATATATATATATATATATATATATATATATATATATATATATATAACATGAACGCAGAAATGAAATAAAGAAGAAAAATATAATATATTTCATAGTCTTAATAAAATTGCACAGTAAATAACTAACTAGTACATGTTCAGAAGTATTTTTTAGTTAATTAGGTCATTTCGTTCTTAGCCATTTTCGATAGAACTGTAATAGCCTCAAAAGGCCTGCAGAAGTAAATTTCCTTTTCAGAGATATGCTTACAAGCAACACGTGGACACTTATATACTCAAGATACCCTAGGATATCGAACTCAACTCTAATACCTTAATACCACATAGGTACTTATCTACCTATAGGATACTCACTCAAGTATCACTGATACACCATAAACAAACAATCTCCTTCTAGTTATGATACCTTACCCCCTCTTCTTTGACATACGATCACAACTATTCCAAACTTATTAAATAGGTATAACAGAAAATAAGACTTTGAAACCTAATAGACATGTGGACAACTCTGATTTCAAACCCCATTAAATGGACCACTCAGAATAGTACCAAACCTCTACAAGCATAATTTTAGCAAAAATTATAGCTATTTAACAAGACATTGACAAAATTTTGCTTTTTGAAGAAGGAGATACCGCGTAAATCGTCGAGGCAAAGAAAAGTAGTAATATTGTCATAAAGGTTGATATTCTAGAAAGATGACTCAATAGTATTTGTGGTGATAAATAAAGTTTTTCTTCTTAATTTTGTATAACTTCGGTGGCATATCAATAATTTAAGGATTTGTGGATCCGTTCATACACGATGTATGGGAGGATTCACATATCCTTAAATTACTAATACACTACAAAAGTTAAACAAAGTTTAGAAGAAAAACTATATTTATCAACACAAATAATATTGAATTTCGTCTTTCTAAAACACCAACTTTTACTATCAATATTACCATTTTTCCTAGCACGAAGACCTATTTGTCTCATTCTTGTAAAATTAAATTATCGTCAACGACTTATTAAACAGGTAACCATTTAGTAAAATTGTGCAGGTAGAAGTGCACACTAGAATAGAGTGCTGGATCCATACATCATCATTGCCAAGGATGAGGATAGGCATAAATAAAGAAGTATTATAAATTAAGATTACTATAAATTAAAATATTATAAATTTAGTTTCCAAGTGTAGGGATATAATTAGGTCAAAATTCATTATTCGGACCCAACACATACTGATACTTACCCACAAATTTATCTTAGAATACCTTAGCTATTACTAGTATCTTAATCCATTACCTAGACACTTACCTATTACCTTGCCCTCAACTCCAATGCCTTAACCCATACTTGGTATCTTAACTTAAAACTTATCTCTTACCCTTATCAAATACTTTAGTAACTTGCATTGGTAACTCAATACGTATACTTACCCACAAATTTATTCACTGATACTTGAGTACCATAGTATCATATCACCATGATAACCATGTATCACTTACTTACCCACAAATTTACATTGGTAATATGATACCATGATACTTGCATTGGTAACTCAATACCTATACTTACGCACAAATTTACTCATTCATACTTGAGTACCATAGTATCATATCACCAACTACAAGGTATTATCTAAACATATATCCAAAGTTCTAAAAATATATCTATAACAAAATTTAATTAAAATCTATTAAAATAATATTTAGTATAATTTAAATTTTTATCTAATTTTTCAATAATATCATAGATTTTTGAATTCTTTTTTAGTGTGATGTGCAAATGAACATGACTAATATTGTACTAATGTTTCTCCCTCTAACCACGAGGAACACTTCCAATTTGTTCGCTTTGAGCACAAAAAATGGATCATATACAAATTAAATTAAAATTTTATACTAATATAAATATGAGTTCGGAGTATTTGAATAATGGTAGAAACTTTAATATCTATCTCTACTACTAAATAATTAAAAAATGACTTTACCGTATTTTTTTCTTCTTCTAAATATATTCTTATCTAATTTTACTAATTAAAATTGTTGTATCATGTGTGTGTTTGTCCATGTGTCAGGGTTAGGGTTGTGTCCTGTGTGTGTGTGTGTGTATGTGTGTGTCTGTCCACGTGTCCTGGTTGTATCCTTTGTGTGTGTCCTGGTTGTGTCCGGGTCAGGGTTTGGGTTTCCCCTGTGGGCCATAGTGGGTAGGGTAGAAGTGTCACGCCCCAGTCCCAAAATACGTAGGACTAGGAATACGTAAGCATGTCAGCCGTATGTATATGGCAACTCCAATATATGAAAAAAATAACACATAAGTACACTGTATTATGAATAATAATTCATAAGTGGTATATAATATCACAAGTCACATGCAATATTAATCTCATCCACAACACCAAATAGAATTATATAACCAAATATGACAATGAACCAAGTATGAAATATTCGAGAAGAATTAATAGTTGGGTGGAGACAAATCTACTACCAAACTAGGATATGAAAGAATACATAATAAGTACACTATCTAATGATCAGAGAGGCTCGAAGGAAAGACCTCCTCGAAAGAGAAAGAAGTAGCAAGTCCTGATCCGTGCTCCTGCAAATAGTCATGATCATTTACACCTGAAAAGGAACCAGATCCTCAGAGGGACGTAACAAGATACATAAAAATATGACACAATAAACTGCAATAAACATCTAACAAGGTTCCTAACCATTCTAAGTGATATGTAGTTTAAGAACAACTTTTTCACGTATAGAATATTTGGCTAATATAATGGGATGGGCATAGTTCTCTCGGAGATCCAGGGGCCACTGGCATAACGTATTTCGATCGTCATAGGCCTGCAGTAAATAATGGGGTCATAACGCCTCACATTTCCAACGGAGCTTACGGGCAAATAAGAAAAAGTGTAAAGGAGTCACATACGCCTACTCATTGTTCTCCCCTCATAATGCTACTAATATGTCACATCTACGACACGCAAATACCTCTAGTAACGTCTAAGTCTTCTAGCATATCTCTATTAACAGTTATTCCTATCGCACGTCCCATACGTACTGATGATCAGTCAATACGCAAGTTCGTGATCTATATGAGACTCAAAACTCATGTAACACCTGTGTCATGGACAAATAAAACATAATAATGCCTCAAAGTCATGTGGTAGTCTCTTAACTCCTAGTCAATATGCATAATATAATTAAATGGACAAATAACGACGCATTTAGTCATTGCACCCAAGTCTTCTTGGACGCGCAGTTTAATAATATAAAAAAATATAAAATAAATTACAGAAATAAAATATGCATAAATGGATGTAAATAAGCAGTAATCGTGGCAAGGTATACTTTTCTGGCAATGGTTTGGTGTTGAAATGACGCAAGACAATAAAAGTACAACGAACCAGGAAATACGAAAGCTGAACAAACATCTTCGGATGCTGCAAAAGATATCACCAACATTTCCGAAATAAGCAATTTAGTAAAAATATACTACTCTTTCATCCAATTTGAACACATGGGCTAAAATGATCATTTCGGATCAAAGCAGGGTCCACATGTTGTTCACTTTGCACCGAAATACGTGTCAAGGATAAAGGTCTCTAAATAAAATAAATTATAGGTCAAATAAATCATAATCAATAATATAAACTCAACGGTATGTCCATTTTTGAATTTCGGTGAGTCGATCACAAAATCGCTCTTCAAGTCGAATCGTAGGGCCCACGAAAAGGCGATTCGACGTCTGACTCAGAATCGAGCGAAACTCGGGTCACATGATAAGTCAGATGCTGTGAGTCCAGCGGCATAAGTTTCATTACGATCCGACGAGCGTGCACAAACTAATTGGATAATTTACAAAATATCGATACGGGGGACTTTTTCGGATACGGGTTGATTCCGGCGCGCAAATACGTCCAAATCAATTTTCGTAAAAGCCCACACATTAGGATATACTATACGCGTCTTTCCGAGCAATTGCTATGCAACGAGGTGGTCCCGTTTGACGGGGCGTACTCCATATCACATAATTTGGGTCTTGGAAAAATAGTTTTTCATGATTTTTAACCTTATTTTTAATAGCCAAAAACTATAAATTAAAATAAACTATTTTATGGATTTGATTGTCGGTCAGGTGGTCTACACATAGGTGAAATTGGTTTGACATTTCTCCAACTGTGGAGAAAGATATGGGTTCCTAAAGTAGGTATTGTGGACTATTTTTGGGTTCCAAAAAATCATGGTTTTTCTTGATCTTGGAACCCGATTTACAATTAACACATCGTGAATAAAATAATATACTTGAAGGAAGACGAAGAGGGTTAGGTGGTCTACATACCAGAGAAAATGGTTCACAAAACGATTGAGAGGGGAGAGAGAAAAGAGGCCGAAAAGTTGGGTTCATAGGGATGTTGTCGCTGCTACTGCAGCTGCTATTGCCGCTGTTGTTGCACGCACGCCAGTGGTCTGGCAGCGGTCACCGGGGACGGGGTGGCGAGCCAAGGGGAGCAGGGGTAGGGTTAGAATTAGTGTTAGGGTTTGGGGCTTTTTTTATATATAGGGAGAAGGAGAGGAGCGCGGGTCGGGGTCGAGGGAAAAGTCGGGTCGGGGGGGGGGATCTTGCGGGTCAACGGGGATGGGTTTTTTGGTTTTTTTTCTCTTTTCTTTTTCTTTTTCTTTTCTTTCTAATAATAAACATATATATATATATATATATATATATATATATATATATATATATATATATATATATATATATATATATGATAAGAATATAAAAATACAAACAAAAATATATTTGTATATAATAAATTCTTAAAAAAATTATATTTCGTTGACAAATAATTTTAAAATAAATAAATAAATATTTTTTCTGAAATAATTTTAAATAACTATTTATATAAGTGAATAAATCAAGAATTTACTTTTCTAATTAACTAAGTAATTAATCTAAAGAAATTCGATGATTAAATAAATAAAATACTTTAAAATGTAATTTATAATTATGGGGTTTACAAGAAGTCATCGTCACTTGCAACTGATCCAATCAGGAAAAAAGCAAAGTACAACCTCGAAAAAATTGCGATACCATGTAAACTGAATATGCAACAAATAATAAAATGAAATGACTAATCTGCAATACAGGACAATATGTAATAACTGAAATAGTGGAACAATGAAATAATATACAATAAACAATTAAAACTTGTGATTGAAATACAATTTCTGTATATGACTGGCTGGTGAGTACAATACACAATAAAATAAGCACAATAGACAATAAGGTATGGCTTAATCACATGTACCGTGTGTGATTAGGCTATCGAAAATTCCTAGTTACAATGGGTTTGGTCACATACGTACTCGGTATCTCCCCCGTCCCACAATATAATCAGTAAAACACAATGTAATCAATGAGATACAATCGTGTCAACCTCGTATCCAATATGAGAATAAAGAACAATACAGTAAATATAAGAGAAAATTTGAGTTGCACTCTACTTTATTTACCATAATTCAAGATGTACCACACTGCTTTACTATAATGTACAATCTCTCCCACTTTTGTCTCCAACTAACGATCAACTCCGTTGACCATTAATTTTTGACCGAAATACCCCTTCTCTCTTCCCAGGCTGAGGAGGGGGGCTGGTAATAATGGTGATTTGCTAGGGGTATTTCGATCAAAAATTAACGGTCAACGGAGTTGATCGTTAGTTGGAGACGTAAGTGGAGGTGGTTGTACATTATGGTAAAGCAGTAAGGTGCATATTGAATTATGGTAAATAAAGTGGGGTACAACTCAAATTTTCTCTAAATATAAAGTAAAGGTTCAAGTTGGTGTACGTGCCTTTTTTTGGGGTACGGGTGATGTATGGGAAAAATATTCCTAAAAGACAAGATAAATGTTCATTAGATTCTTCCAAATCTATACTAATCTAAAATTCTAACTTAGTCAAGCTATTAATCTTCTAACTTGTTATTTTCTTAATTATTTATTAATCTAACTAATTCTCATTTAGTCATTAAACTTACTTACAATACGCAAGAATGGTCTAACAACCTAATCGGTTTTGATGATCGTTGATCAGCAACTAACCCTGAGTCCAAAGGTCACAGATGGCCAAATAACGCTGGCCTAAATCTTGGCTCAATCGATACTAACCCGAATCTCCACAACACATGAATTGTTATTTAAATATTAGCTACAATTTAAACCTAATATAACCGCCAACTGAATCCAGTTCATTCTTCTCAACTGGAAGTTGGAGTATGCCTTCTGAGAAGGAATTGCAAATATTAAGCTTGGTCTCTACCATTTTTTCCACTAGAATCCAACCTCCACACCTTATTAGACAATAAGGTACGCATAGCCTCTTTTACGAAAATTGAGTCATTCCCGTATAATAAAGTTTGAATAAGATTCTCTTAAGAATTGGACAAAGAAAATATTACCGACAAACGATCATCATCTTCATGTATGTCAACATCCTTCAAGTTAGAAATAATTCGATTAAATTTTGAGATATGATCTCGAATTGGTGTACCTTCCTCCATCACCAATCTATAGAGCAATTTTAACATATAAAGTCGATTGGTAAGAGTCTTTGTCATGTAGAGTGATTCTAATTTCAGTAATAATCCAACAGTGGTTGTGTTGTCCTTCACAGGGTACACGACATCCTTTTCCAAACACAGGCGAATAGTGGCACATGCTTAGAGATCCATGTCATCCCAATCATCATTGGTCATGTCAGCGGGCTTTCTGGACTTTTTTCGTAAAGCCTTGTGAAGATTTTGAGATATGAGAACGTCATTCATCTGGCTTTTTCAAAAGCCAAAATCATTCTTTTCATTTAACTTCTCAATTTTGTACTTCCTAACCTTACTTGATGGAGCCATCTAAAAAATCTACAAAATTAAATTTCTCTAAAAACTTTGTCGGATACCTTGCTAGAATCCCAAAGCCCTGATACCAATTTGTTGGGACACAACAAAAATAAACCCAAGAATTAGAGAGCACCTCAGAGAAAATTTATAACCGCAAAGACAAGAATTTGCATGGTTTGGTCAAGATGCCTACATCGATGGACGAGGATAATTCAGTTCCACTATGAAGAAGAAAAGGAATTACAATAGCTCTCTCAACACTTCTACAAATATAAATAAGAAGAAAAATCTTTCTTGAACTCTTGTGTTGAACTTATTAAACAAATTTCATTGAGCACAATTGAGATGTCTCAAAAAGAATCTTTAGGCCCTTTATAGAGCATGTCATGTGTTTATATATGAAAATTCAATAAATAGAAATCCAATATATGGAAATCAAATCCTATATGTGCTCGAAATAAAAATTGATCATGGACTTATTTTTGTTTGACATTTTTTTTCACAAGTGGAGGGAGTGGTGGGTAGGGCTTGAAGGACCGTGTATGGCAACTCTAGAGGGGATGAATAGAGTTTATGTATGCAGCAGAATAAAATTACATGTTAAAATATAATTATGTGGCATACAATGGTGATCAACTACTAGTAGTTAGAATGTATCTCATGTGTAATGATACTACTACAGTGTTATGAATATATGCAATAGAGTAAGAGAGAAAGCAAATGCAAATACCAAGATGTATACTGGTTTCCCTCTGAGAGGACTAGTCCAGTCCCGAGAACTCAAGCTCGAAGTTTTATCCACTATAATCACCAATAGTGAATCACAAGCTGTGATCTGAAGGCTTGCCACTTCTTTACACCACAAGGTTTGATCCAAAGTCTCACAACTTCACAGCTTGAGAGAGAGAGAGAGAGAGAGAGAGTAATTGATGAAACCAAGCTCTTTACAACTCAGAAGACTTCTAGACCGAGATCGCACTTGACACTAGGAAGGCTAGGGAGTTGCTCTTGGAAATGGAAAAGTTAAGGCTTAGATGTTTGCTCATAATAATATAGAAGATTATGAATCATTGAGTTGTCGTGTTGTCTATTGGAATGAGAAATCCAATCCTATTTATAGGGTATAGGCATACAAAATTCGGCCAGAATTCAGATGGGGTTTAATTTAAATTTCTGACAGTTGGGCCAAAAAATCAGGAGCTTATTGAACTGGTTGATTTCATACCAAAAGGGTAACCGAGTTCGGCACAAGTTTGGCCCGAGTTCGGTCTCTTAGTATGGTAGACTTTATAAATGAATGTGGCCTGAATTGGTGGATAGTTTATTTGGTTTATTTGAGTGGATTAGGTATCTGGTTTATAGGTACTTGGTTTTGCTAGTGCGACTCAGCGTACATCAGTCCTAGACTCAAATAAATAAAGATTACATTTGAATATGAAACCAATAGATGTTGCAGAGTCTGACTTAATGCTGATGAAGTTGATAAGCTTTGCATCAAGTATCTGCTTTATATGTATTTTAGATCTGATGTTTGACGATTATCAAAATCAGGTTGACTGTGACTACTTTGTGTCAACAATCTCCCCCATTATGATAATTGACAAATTATGCCAAAATACACATGGTGAGTCTGATGTAGCCTTTGATGCAAATAGACCAAGATTCTTTGTTCGTAGATCTTTCCATTAAAAATAAGTTTTTTAGAAAAAGCTCCCCCGTAAGTAGATGTTTTCTTTGAACGAGAGTACTTGAATGACCTGTAACTTGACATTTCATCATAGCAAAATTAGGTGCAGGTATATCAACAAAATAGATATAAATATATCACAGTTATGTATCATCAACTATAATCGTCATAATTTATCATATATTTTGTCACTTCTCCCCCTTTGTCAATATATCATATTGGGAAATAAAAACTCTCCTGTAATGAGTGATTATGACAAATTGAAGAAATAGACATAATAACTAGATAAAAGTAGCATGCATTTGTTTAATAAATTAACCAGAAAAAATAACATTCATTGTTTAATCAGAATGAATAACAAGACTGGCACTAGGCAAATAACCAAAAATAGCATAAATATTTGAACATTTTAAGCAAATATTTCTAATACACTGAAAATAGAAAAAACTTATACATCCACATAGCCATAAGAAACTATATAAAATATTATCACAAATCATCATCAGCAGCATCAGCAGGCGGGTGATCGTCAAAGTATGCTCCGGTAGGGTCGAAGTAATGCTGAACAAATGGATCATTGATCCTGTAGCCTGGGTAGGAAGGATCATGCGCCACTGGGTGAGGTGCAGTAGGATGATGAGCTAGATGATAATGGAGATATGCTAGGGACTTGGCTAATGTGTGGGCCTGAATAGTGGTGCGATAAGAGTGGTCGTGAAGCCGAGTGATAATCATAGTGTTCTGCTCCTGGTGTTGAGCAACTATCATCTCGTTTTGCAACCTGAATTGCTCGCAGAACATCTCTTGGATCGAGCCCAAGGTAGCAGGCTGTGCAAAGGATGAAGGAGTAGGAGTTGGAGCAGGAGGAGCTGGGGCTGGATCAGCTGGTACATCAGAATCAGATCTGGTTGAGTCGTACTCATTAGGAATGAGAGAAGTAGGCTGAATTCTGCGGGCTTTGGTCAGATAAGCTGGCTCAGATAGATAAGTAGGTTCTTCCATAGGAATGCAAAAGTGCTCAAAGATGAGTGGTAGATACATGGCATAAGAAAGTTGACATTTGTGTTTACAACAGTCAATCATCTACCGAATCATAGTTTTAGGAAGACTAAAGGGAGTAGATGTGTAGAAGTGATATAAAGCAGACATCTTCCTATAGGTCATATCATCTTTGGAGGTTTGCTTGAGAATGATAGCGGAGTATATGATACGGTAAAGTTCGTAAAAGTATTGGTTGAAATAACGAGCACAAAACTTTCTGTCAGGACAATGATGTAGGGGGCAAAGTATGTCCCTGAAAGAATCAAGAGTGATGACGTCTCTGAGATTAAGTTTATCGATCTCAACTAGGGCATCTCCCTCATTAGGGATTTCAAGAATTTCATCCAAAGTTGTATCGTCAAATTCATTATTGATCCCACCCACTCTCAAAGAGATAGACCAATGATTATGAGATATATTGCAATAAAACATGTGAATGACATTCAAATATATGGGTTTTCTAGTTTTGACTAGACGATGAAGATGGAATTCTACAAGTTTAGGTTTTTGGGCATGAAAAGTAGTAAAATGAATAGGATTTTCCTTGTAAATATTGTTTTTACAAAATCATTGAACCATAGATTTGAAGTATCAATAGAAGTGAAAATAAAATCATCATATTCACCGGGGTTTGGGATATTTGGAGAAAATAAGGAATATTGAACATCATCACTAGAGGGTTGAGAAGAGGAAGCTTCATTTGCTTTTCTCTTCTTTTTTCAAAATTTAGGAGCCATGGATTAGGGTTTAGAGAATATAAATATTGTACCTTGAAAAGATTGAAAGGGATAAAGGAGAATCTCACCAAGAGCCTTAGATCTCAAGTTGAGAGAGAAAAAGCCTTTGTGGAAGAAGATCACAAAACTAGGGTTTTGGAGGAAAATTTTATTCTCGGTTTGGAGAGGAAGGTTTTGGGAAGATAGAATAATGAGATCAAAACCGAGGCTGGTGTTGTTTATATAAAAATACTTGAACCGAATTCGGACAGAGTTCGGATCGAACTCTGTCCGAGTTCTGATAGCTCAGGATTTTGAAAATAAGTTTTTGTAGAATGCTATAAAAGTTATGAAAATCATACAAGAGATCACATACAAGTATAAAATATATCAAGTCTAAAAAATATGACAGGCTATCTAGCAGTCATTGCTTTTAGACAGGTCATTTATAATAATTTATATGCAGTCAATTACTGAATGAATAAATAATAATTGTATTTAGGAAATGTTTTGTAAATAGTTATTTATATATCATTACTCAATGAGGTATTTTGTTATTATTAATTAGTTGTAGGGGCCAGTTCCCAGCTAGCGGTGGTCCAAAAATAATTAAGTACCGTGTCGCTTAAGGCTGTTTATACATTGTTGACAGAAGGATCCTTTAGGCTATTTAACAATAATTTTTATACCTTTAGAGCATAATATTGAAGAATTATTTAACAAAGGTTTTCTTTATATACAGTTTAAGAATAATTGAACTGGCACATTTTAATAGATTGAATGCTTATTATAAATATGAAAATTATGTTACCATAATGACTTAAAAGTCATGTTTTTGTATTGGTACAATTGCCATGAGAATATCCATTTAGCTTTTTGCAATCACCAACTTTCTCCTTTACCATTACGTCTTGCCGCAAATCGTTCCACCTATATGATTAAAACAAGACTTTGGTATCCAGGATTTTGGATCCATATTTGTTAGCTTTAGGAATCCACTTATACATATTCATATCAACTAATTTTTTAGCCTTACACTGATGTATAATGTGTCCTTTTAAACCACAATAATGACATATAGCATAGACATTTGTGTTCGGCATATAAAGATGAGTATGTAAGGTAGTGTGACGTGTCTTGTGTGGATATTTATAATAGAATGCATGATTATGTGAAGTATGTTGTGTTCTACATACATGATAGTGTGAAGCATTTGGTTTGCTTGTCGATGTCTTGTTGTGAGTGCTCTTTTGTTTAGCCATGGGTTTCTTGTTAGACTGAGTAGTAGGTTGTACGACCTGCTTTCCCAATCTAATCTCTAACTTTTTAGAGGTGGCATATAAATCATTATTTTTAGCAGTATGAGCATCTATCTTAAGTGAGGCATTAGAATACTTCTCCTTTTCCTGTTTTAAGTCCTCCTTAAGTTTAGCATTTTCTTGATTGCTTTCATCATAGCAGTCAAGAGCTTCTTGTAAGCTAAGATTAAGTTTGGAGATTTCAATAGATTCATCAGAAGATTAGTTTTCTATAGCTTCCTTAAGTAAGCAAATAAGCTGATCATTCTTAAGCTGATAAGATTTGATATCTTTTTGAACTTGCTTATAGTTATTTCTAAGCTTATTATAGTCTTCAAATAAATCATTAAAAGCATCAAACAATTCATCATAAGAAATATCTTCTACTAGTGAGTCATCTTTTACCTCGCTTACCATTAAGCATAAGTCTATCGTATGTTGAAGGTTTTTGTCATTCTCATACTGGATGCTTTCACTTGCAACATCTTCTTCCTTGCTGTCATCATTGTTGCATTGAATGTCTGCGTCTTTTTTTTTTGTACTTGCAGCTTCTTCATTTTGATACGAGCTTGCAACATCATGAGGTTATTCTTCAATTTCTTCGTTGTTTCCATAGGTTGCTTCCAGCATTCTCCATATCTCATGTGATATTTTGCACTTGGAGACAAGTTTGAATTCGTCTTCACCTAGAGAATAGTAGAGTATGTACATTGCCTTTGCATTATTGCATGCTGCTTTCTTTTCATCTTCGGTATATTCATTATCTGCTTTGTCAACTCTTTTGTAACCATTAGTAACATAAGTCCATAATTTAAGTCAAGAGATTTTAGAAAAGCACTCATGTGTATTTTCCAAAATAAATAGTTAGTGCTGTTAAAAACTTGTGGCTTATCAAGAAGTTGGCTTTCACCATTGACGGAAAATAGTGATCGTGTTGTTGTCATGTTTTATACTCTTTTGATGTTAATCCAGTAATCAAGAGAACTTGCTTTGATATTAATTGAAGGAGCAATTGGTATGAGCAATAGTTCCTATATAAAGAGCACATGCTCTGATACCAATTTGAGAAGCAAATGGTATCAGTAAAAGTTCCAATATGAAGAGTACCCGCTTTGATACCAATTGAAGGACCATGTATGGCAACTCTAGAGGGGGATGAATAGAGTTTATGTATGCAGTAAAATAAAATTACCTATTAAAATATAATTCTATGGCATGCAATGGTGATCAACTACTAGCAGTTAGAATATATCTCATGTGTAATGATACTTCTAGCAGTATTATGAATATATGCAATAGAGTAAGAGGGAAAGCAAATACAAACACCAAGATGTATACTAGTTTCTCTCTAAGAGGACTAGTCTAGTCTTGAGAACTCAAGCTTGGAGTTTTATCCACTATAATCACCAATAGTGAATCACAAGCTTTGATCCGAAGGATTGCCACTTTTTTACACCATGAGGTTTGATCCAAAGTCTCGCAACTTCACATCTTAAGAGAGAGTAACTGATGGAACCAAGCTCTTTATAACTCAGAAGACTTCTAGACCAAGACGACACTTGGTACTAGGAAGGCTAGGGAGTTGATCTTAGAAATGGGAAAGTTAAGGCTTAGATGTTTGCTCATAATAGGATAGAAGATTATGAATCGTTGATTTGTTGTGTTGTCTATCGGAATGAGAAATCTAATCCTATTTATAGGGTATAGGCAAACAGAATTCGGCCAGAATTCGGATGGGGTTTAATTCAAATTTCCAATCGTTGGGCTAAGAAACCAGGAGCTTATTGAACTGGTTTATTTTATACCAAAAGGGTAACCGAGTTAGGTCCGAGTTCGGCACGAGTTCGGCCCGAGTTCGATCTCTTAGTATGGTAGACTTTGTAAATGAATGTGGCCTGATTTGGTGGATAGGTTCTTTGGTTTATTTGAGTGGACTAGGTATCTGGTTTATAGGTACTTGGTTTTGCCAGTGCGACTCACCGTACATCAGTCCTAGACTTAAATAAATAAAGATTATATTTGAATATGAAACCAATAGCTGTTACAGAGTCTGACTTAGTGCTGACAGAGTTGATATGCTTTCCATCGAGTATCTGCTTCATCTGTATTTTAGATCTGATGTTTGATGATTACCAGAATCAGGTTGACTGTGAGTACTTTGTGTCAACAGGGCTGAGCAAAAATTGGGTTGAATACGATAACTGAACCGACCTGCACCGAAATGGGTAAACGGTTCGGGTTTAAAATCAAACGGTCGGGCTCCCAGTTTTAAAAATATGGGAATTCGGATATCGGTTCGGATTACGATTTTGAAATTTTGGTACTGACCCGAACCAAAAACTGAAATAAATATAGTAAATTACTTATTTACCCCTCCCCCTTATATAATCTCTCAAACCCAAAATTCTTTCTCCTCGGCCCATTTTCTCTCCACTGGAGATCTATGACTCCCAAGTCCAACCCTAATCTCTCTCAAACCCTAAGTCTCGTCGAGACCCAAGAGGCAAGAGCCTTTCCTCTCCACTATCCACTCTTCATTCTATTTTTCTCCACTTCTCCTTCCAACTTGGAAATCCTCTCCATCTTCCAAACCCTAATATCTCTCAAACCCTAACTCTAGTCCAGTTCGTCTACTCTAACTTGGAAGTCCTCTCCAGCTCGTCTTCTATATGAAAGATATGAACCTAGATGATAGATCTACAGTCCAGGTCTAAATTGAACATAGATCTCTCAGTTTCAAGTATAAATTTGTACTTAGATCTACTCATCTATACTTAGTAATCAAGATCTTAAGTTATATATTTTTTTTATGTTGTATTAATTTTTGGTTGGGAGATCTTTATTTTTGGACCATATTCTTGATCTAGAGAGTCGAGCTCTCGGCCTTCTGCATACTGCACATTTTGTACTCTGCACAGCCTGCAAAATTACTAGTATAATCTCTGTCAAAATTATAAATCATGTTGTATACTTGCATTATCTAAGTTATGTTTGCTGTTTTATAACACTCTGCACACAATGCACACTACACTCTGAACACTTTGCACACACTGCACACACTGCACACTTTCCATACACTGCACTCTACACAAATGAACACTGCATACTGCACTCTCTGCACACTGCACACACTGCACTCTCTGCACACTCTGCACACTCTCTGCACACATTGCACTCTCTGCACACATTGCACACTCTGCACTCTCTGCACACTTTGTACTCTCTGTACACACTACACACTCTGCACATTGCACACACTGCACTCTCTGCACACATTGCACACTTTGCACACTCTGCAGCCTACACTCTGTACTCTTTACACACTTTGTATGAGATTTGCTTGCTAGGAAAAAATGCTTGCTGCCGAAAATTTGCTTGCATGTAACTGCAAAAAATGCTTCCTAATAAAGTGCAATTGTTGTTTGTTTTTTGTTGTTTTTTGTTTTTTATTTGTCTTTATTGCTTTTGTTTAACAAAAAATGTTTTGTGTTAGCAAAAAGTTTTGTGTTAGCAATTAGCACTTAGTACTAGAATTTTGGCATTTTTCAAGTAAAATCATACTGTGTGATGCTTACTAGGTAGCACGAAACCAATCAATGGCATCAACTTCATATTCATGCAATGTGCGTATTTCTTCAAAAAAATTATTATAATTTGTTATATATACTATATAGTTCATATAATGAAAACCACAAATTCTTTATTTTAGATGTCGCAAGAAGTTGATCCTTCTCAACCACCAACCAGTTCGCAAGCCACAAATGAGCCAATATCTAATCCAAAATCGAGGCTTGGAGTTCATAGAAAACCTATGAATTCTCGAGCCCCTTTTTGGAAAGATTTTGAAAATTTTGTGGATGTGGAAGGTCGTCCAAAAGCTGAATGCAAGCATTGTGGAAAACAATATCATTGTCATAGTAAAATAAATGGAACAAGCAATGTAAAAAATCATTGGAATGCATGTCCATTGAATCCAAGAAATCGTGATCCAAGTCAATCGATACTCAACTTGCAATCAAATACAAAGAACACAGATAAAATACTCACTACATGGAAATTTAATCAGGATGACGTAAGAAAGTCCTTCACATGTATGGTGATTGTTGATGAGCTTCCGTTTCAATTTGTTGAGTGCGAATGATTTAGAAACTTTATCAGTGTTGCATGTCCTCTCTTTCGTATTCCATCAAGATGGACTGTGGTACGAGATTGTTATGAAATTTACTATATTGAAAAGAAGAAGTTAAAAACTTACTTGAAAGAGTCCAAGCAAATGGTCTGTCTTACGACGGATACGTGGACTTCATTGTAAAAGATCAATTATATGTGTCTTACGGCACATTACATAACTGAAGATTGGGAATTGAATAAAAAAATTATAATTTTTTGTCCAATTTCTAGTCATAAAGGTGAGGACGTCGGGAAAGCAGTAGAGAAATATTTGCTTGAATGGGGTATTGACAGGGTATTCACTATCACATTTGATAATGCTAGTTCTAATGATGTAGTAATTTTCTATTTGAGCAAGAAGATCCAAAATTGGGGGAATAGCATTCTACATTGCAAATATTTGCACATGTGGTGTATTGCACATATCATCAATCTCATTATGGTGGATGGTTTGAAGTTGATGTCTCCTTCCGTTTCTCGTGTTAGGAATACAGTACGATATGTGAGACAATTTTCCTAGTAGATTTCAAAAGTTTAAAGAGTGTGTTGAAGTCGAAAAGATACAAAGCAAAAAAGTTGTGTCTTGATGTTAGCACACGTTGGAACTCTATATTTATTATGTTGGAAACTGCACAAAGATTTGAAAGTGTCTTTGAGAGATTTAGTTCTTTAGATCCGTGGTTGAAAGTGGAGCTAGCGGAGAGTGATGGGTATCCTAGTGAAGATGATTGGGCTAATACAAGAAGACTTTGCACTTTTCTTGAACACTTCTATGAGCTTACCATGCGTATCTCACTTCCTTGTATGTCACTTGCAATTAATTTTTTGATTAAATCACATCAAATGACATTCTTTTGCGCACTTCAAAGGATAGCGATGACTTTGACTTGGCTATCATGGCTGATAAAATGAGAGAAAAATATGAAAAGTACTGGAGAAATATTGAGAAGATGAATATGGTTATATTTATTACACCAATTCTTGATCCCTGACATAAGTTGGAGTATGTATAGTATGCTCTTGATCATCTCTATAGTCCGGAAAAGAGCAATTCCATGAAAATATAAGTGAGAGTTGTTGCATATTAATGAGTACAAAAATATTAGTGCTTCTCAAAGTGGTGGTTATAGTAATACTACTAAAAGAGTTGAACCTTCAAGTGAAAATCAATCGGTGCAGTTGAAAAAGTTTATGAAAGCTCAATTCAAGAGACATAAGATGGAGTTGGGTGGTGGTGACACAAAATCAGAGCTTGATCATTATCTAGAAAAGAGTATCATAGATGATGATGATGATAACTTTAATATATTGGGATGGTGGAAGCTTAATTCTTCTCATTTTCCAATCCTCTCAAAGTTGGCTCAGGATGTTTTGGTCGTTCCCATATCAACTGTGGCTTCCGAGTCCGCTTTTAGTATGGGTGGTCGTGTCCTTGATGCATATAGGAGTTCTTTGACTCCAAAAATTTGTCAAGCTCTAATTTGTTGTCAAGATTGGTTTCGGGAGCCTTCCGATCGACCCATAGTATCTATAATTGAAGAGGAGTTTGAAGACGTGTATAAAGTTGAAATGGGTAATATGTCACAACCAGAATAAGTCAAATTAGCGACGTCTAAAAATGTCGTTAAATGGCATGAAAACGTCGCTAAAAAAATTAGCGACGTAATTAATGACGTTTCATTGAAGTCACGTTTAAGCTAGTCGCTGATAGAAAAAAAATATCGCAAAATGTCGCTACAGCGACGTTTTCTAGCGACGTATTGGCGTCGCTAATATTTTTTATATTATCGACGTTCCATCGCTAAATCAGCGACGTGTCGTTTGTCGCTAAACATCGCTATTTTTTATTTAGCGACATTTTGTAACATATTTAGCGACGTTTTGTTGACCTAAAAAATACTGCCATGTCAGCAATTTAGCGACATTTAGTGACATAATTAGCGACGTTATGATACAGTTAACGACGTATATAAACGTTGCTAAACGTCGCTAAACGTCGTTAAATTTCTAGTAAAAAGTAAACAAATAGAATATAAAATGGTTTCTAAACCAATCTTCCTACAATTTATGAATTCACAATTTATATAAATAGACCCGGAGCAACCCTCCGTTGAATTTCCTGGGTTCGTCGACCCCTTCGGTGGAACACTCAACACCGATAAATTTATATACATTTAATATGAATAATAAATTAAAATTTGAAGAAAATGATACATTGGAATTATAAATCGAGTCTCAGGAAAATTTTGCCGTAAAGAATGCAATAAATATCGACACAACTGAGTGCAAGAAATAAAGTCTAAAAGCCTCAATAAATGTATAATATTCATAAATAACCCAATATAATGGGTCAAAATACAAACAACCAGTAAATTGTCCTAACTAGGACTACTGAGGATCTGGAGGAGGATGAGCACCGATGCGCACCAGGGATAAGAACAACTCATACTGCTACCGTGAAATCGACACCGATGTCGATGAAGAAGGAAGTGACGTCGGTGGAGTCGGTGTCGATGAAGGTGCACCAGGAGGACGTATCTGATCCAACGCTGCTAGTCGATGGTTGTATGAATCCATGGTAGATAATAGACTCGTACTGCTATCAGCCATTAAATCCTGCATCATCGTCAGCCTCTCGCCCATGGACAACTGTGATGCCTGCAGCTCCCTCACACTGCGCTCTGTCGACTCTCTAAGATCAGTAACAATACGCTCCGTCCTCTCGGTCATACGAGTGTATCAAATCGTGCAATGAGCGTCACATCGTCCGTCTGCGGCAGAGACATAGGCTGCTCCTCCATCCTTTACAGTAACTCATCAAGGAGAGACGCAATCTAACGGTCAAGGGTCTCCTGAACTCGGGCAAACGCCTAGGAGGGCTGTGGGGAATACGCACTTGCAAAGGAGGCCCTAGAGAACTGTATCATAATAAGGATGACATAGGATCCCGTACCATAGTATGTACCCCTCTAGAGACCACCAGCGGCGGTCACCCATAGCTCGTCCGCCGACGGAGCTGGAGAGGGCTGCGAGAAAGTACCAATCTCTCCCGTTGTAGGTGCACTAGCAGTCGCCCGCTCACGGAGCCTAAGATACTCGGCCTAGAAAAGTATGGACACTCGATAATTGCTAATGTCTAAGGTACTTATTACTAACTACATGGATATTTATTTGCATATTTTCTGGATTATATTAAAATTAACACAAAGTAAAGTAATACTTACATAGGTCTGCGAGGCTCTCTCATCAATGAGCTTCCCGCCCTTCCGATGGGTGGCCAGGAAGACGGTCACCATGTTGGCATCCTCAACCCTCTGTACCTGTTAAATATATATTATTTAGTACTAAAATTAAATATTTTATCCTACAGTCATTTTATCGTACTTGCATTAAAATAATATGTCTGAAATAAAAAAATATACCAAACGACGAAAATATTTCGTCATCGGAATTGAACTACCACACCACTTTGCTGCCTTCTTCCTAGCCGACTTGGTCTTCTCAGACCTTTTCTTGTACCTTGGATCGTCGAATCTAGCCCCCATCGTAGTCCACTGCTCAGGCGTGATCCAACCTTGGATCGATTTTCCTTTGCGATCACGAGCCTTCTGGTCATCCAAAGCATCACGGATCAGCTTGGCGACGACGGCAGAAAATATATTCTCGATCAACTCGGCCCGGTGCAGTGGATAGAAATACGTTTGCTACAAGAAGTAATTTAGTAAGTTATATAATATGCATAAATTAGATGATTGATATTAAAACCAAATATGCTTTTACCTTGAAGTGCGTAAACTAGAACGTCTTTCTCTCGTCCGGAGCATCAGAGCATCAGAGTAATTATATTCATGAAAAATTAAATATATGATGAATAAAGAAATACACAATATATATGATGATAAACCAACTAATTGACTTACTTTGTACCGTCGTCCCAAGTCCAGCGTTCAGCGTTCCACGATATAGTACATTCTACAGTCAAAATATTATACATATCTCACAGTATTAATAGAATTGCACAGTAAATAACTAGTAGTATCACAAGTATAAATGGATAGTACATTCTACAATCAAAATGTATTACATGTCACAAGTCCAAATGAATTTATTTTATTTTTAATCATCTTCAGAAAATTCATCTTGTTCGTCTTTCTCGTCCTTCTCTTCCTCTTCCCTCTTCCTCTTCCTCTTCCTTTTTCTCCTCATCTTCACTTTCATCTACTTTGTCTTCGTCTTCGGATAATTTTACCTCTTCTACATTATTAGTCGTGTAATGAGTAACTTCTGTTGATTCTACATCTACAATATTTGTTACAAGAGGTAGCTCGTCCTCCTGATAAGCTAGCTATTTCGTCAACGTCAAATGTATTTATAGCTTTAGTCTTGCATACTGCCACTAGTCCGACCTCGTTGTTTTCCGTCTAGAATAAGTTGTGATGTACACGAGCTGAGCCTGACTTGATAGCAACTTCTTAGATTTGATACCGTCTAGGATAAGTTATGAAGTACACGAGCTAATGTTAAACAATATTAGCGACTTCTTAGACGTCGCTAAACGTAGCCATTAAATAAATTTTAGCGACGACTTCCTATATTTATAAATGTCGTTAATTAAAAAATTAACAGCGTCGGTAAAAACATCGCTAAATCAAAAACCTTAGCGACGTTAAAAAAACATATAACGACTATTCTTTCAAAAAACCCAAGTACAGTCGCTATTGGTCGCAAACAACGACGTACAGCGACATTTATTTTTGGCGTCACTAAATTCTTTAAAATTAGCGACGTTAACTGTCGACGTCACTAGCTATTTCATCATATTTTGGTAGTGTGTTTGATTTTTAATTGTATTGCATTACTTTTGTATATATTGTTGTGTTTTAACTTTTTCATTCATTGATTTTTTATTTATTTAGATTTGGACAAGTTAACGGTGGAATCAACATCTACAAGCGAGGTTTGATTACTTTTGCTCTTTAAGATAGGAGTAATATTTTACAAACACAATCTTTTGTGTTTGGGACTTAGATATTTGTAATATGTTTTGGGTGACTTTCTGTGCTAGACAGCCTAGACTTCCTATTTCTTGTTGTTACTTCTGTATTATGTTGGAGTTGTATGTGGGACTTGCTAGACTTGTTATCACATTTGTATTTTGTAATATGTTGGAGTAGAATCGTCTAACAGTCAGTTGGAGACTTGCTATTACTGGGACTTACTGTAACTTGCTATAACCTTCTTGTGTCAGTTAACAGTGTGTGCAGAGCATAGTTGCCTAATTCGCCAACCCCCTCTACATCCCACGAATTGGGACGAACGACCCAGAACGAGGTGCGTTCACGACCTGTTCGTCAAATTTAGCAACCCAAATTTTGATGGCTTTGATTTTGAACTTATGATATTTGGTTTAGTTATAAGAATATTGTCTATGCTTTTCTTTACTTGGATTTTGATGGCTTTGGTTATGAACTTATGATATTTGGTATATACTTCTATATAATTATATATGTTACAAAAGACGACCCAGATAAAAACGAACAACGATCCTAAATAGCGTATCGAATAAGCCTATCCTCCACCGCATCGCGTACTGACTGAGGTACCGTACCGCATATTCGTACCCGTATCACGTACCAAAGCGACCCACGATCCTGGTAACATTGGTGCAGAGTGTGCAAAGTAACTTACTGCAGTGCAGCCAGCATTCGACAGTGGGGAGGCATTCGTTGCAGCCATTGGCGACTGGCGATTGGCGATGCACATATTATAAATGTAATTTCTGGATTCATGGTAAATTCTTGCTTCATATTTCTTGCTGTTTACATGCTCTGATACTTCCTATTACTGGGACTTACTATAACTTGTTATAATCTTCTTGTGTCAGTTAACAGTGTGTGCAGTGTGTGCAAAGTAACTTACTGCAGTGCAGCCAGCGTTCGACAATGGCGAGGCTAATGGCTGTTGGCGACTAGCGAGGCACATATTATAAATGCAATTTCTGGATTCATGGTAAATTCTTACTTCCTATTTCTTGCTGTTTACATGCTTTGATACATCACATGTTCTAAGGCACCTTGTTGTTTACATGTTTTGATACATCACATGTATGATACTTCATTTTCTGGAACTGGACATTGATGTTTCTGTACACCATCATCAGAGTTCCTTGATGCATGTCAGGCATTTAATTTACTAATGTCTGTGATAGTTATGATCTTAAATCTAGACTTCATGTGCTATCATTGCGACCATTGACTGTAAATTGCTACTCCATATTCCTTTTAATGTCGATCTTTATGCTAATTGCTCTAAGCCTCTAGCTGGATTTGGATGTGAGACTTTCTGTACTAGACTTCCTGTTTCTTGTTGTTACTTCTCTATTATGTTGGAGTTGTATTTGGGACTTGCTAGACGACTTGTCACATTTGTATTTTGTAATTATGTTGTACAACGATGAGACATTTGCAGCCAATGGCGAGGCACTCGTTGCGGTCATTGACGAGTTATGAACTACAGACATTGATGATTATGGCTTGTTTATTTATTGTTGCCAGATTATTTATTGTTTATTCTTTCAAATTGTACTAACATATTAAATGGGAAAGAGGCGATGATGATTATGGCTTGAGAAAGTGTGACTGATACTAGATAGCATCACACCATGAACAACCATATATATATATATATATATATATATTTCCTCTTTTTTGTGCAGGGCATTTGAACTGAAAAGTGGTTTGGCTTGGACTTTGTATATTTGATGTTTGGAATGTAACTTTAAAAAATTGGAATGTAACTTTGTAAAGTGGAGTGGAAAGTGGCTTGGTTTGTAAACTGGACACTGCACAAATTGTCTCTTGTAAATTGTAACTTTGTATGTGCCTAAGTTGAGATGGATATTTTTTTCTCATTTTGGTTTGTATATTTTGTAAACTCTTATTTTAGTTTTGTATGTTTGATGGGTAAAAAATGTTTTGGGTCTGGAAACTAGATTACTGGAGTCTCTGACTCTCTGGAACTAGATGCTTGTTAATTTTTTTGCTGAATAATTATTCTATGGGCCAAATTTGATTATTATTATTATTATTTTGTGTGTTAAATTCATCAACTTAGGCCTAGAAATCATTTGTAAAATATTTCAGGCCGGCCCATTATGCATTTTTTTTAATGGCAAATCTACAGGCCGGCCCATTAAAATTGTGGCACACAAACCAAATTAACCGAACAATCCGTCTCGATTTACGGTTTGGTTCATTTCAGTTTTGTATTTAAACGGTTCGGATCAGTTTTCCATTTAATCGGTTTGGTCCATGTTCGGTTTAATCTAGCACGGTTCGGATTGGACCGAATCGAACCGCTGCTCACCCCTAGTGGTGGGGAGCCAACTCTTTTGGCACCTAGGAGTCAAATGCCAACTCCTTTGGCCCTCCCGTAAATTAATTAATTAAAAGAATGACTTTTCGTTTAGAATGACTTTTCGTTTAGATACGAGATATTAATATTGCAATGAGTTTAAATCTTTACATAAAATAAAAATATTTATCTTTTCCTCTTAGTCTATTATCTTTAAATTTAGAAATTTGGATATCTTTTTTCTATCTATTGAAATTAATTTTCTTATTATCATATTATTATTATTTTTTATTTTTTTATTTGTTACTAGTTTCTTTAATTCGGAAAGTTCTCTTCTCTCACTTTTCATTCTTATCTTCTAATATTTAATTAAAAAATTCAATAATATATTGTCAAAATGTTGGTCTTCAATCTGTATTTTAAGATTTGGTCAATTTTAGTTTAGAACATGATTTAACTATTTGATTTATGACCTAATAAATTAAATTTAGTTCTTATCTTTTTGTGATATCTAAATAATTAAATCATGTTCTAAACTAAAATTAACCAAACTTAAAATAATTAAATCATGTTCCAAATAATTAATCAAATCTAAAAGGATTCTTAATATTTTATTAGTGCTACAATCGTTGAAAATGATATAAACAAAATATCTTAATCAAATCTAAAAATATTTAACTAATATAAAAATGTGTACATTTGATCTGCTATGATGTCCATTGTTTATATCAATTGAGCTCATACATAGAAGAGCTTAAACATGCCAAGCTCGGCCCTACTGATTGCAGCCCTGCATAAGAGTTATAATCACATAAAAAAAAAAAATTTTTATTTTCCCAAAACAAATGAGACCGATGCAATTTATAAATCATTTGGCTCTTATTTTCATGCCACATTCCTAAGCATGTACTGATAAACATAATAAAATAACAGTAAAACTCGGTTAAAATATAAAGAAAATATATCTTTAAGATATTTTTGTGTGCTAATAGTTCAAAATGATATTTTTTTTATATCTTTATTTTAATTAATATATTAGTTAAGATGTTTTTAAATTTAATTAATATATTAATTTAAATATTTTTTTATATCTTTTGACAATATATTTTTGAGAAAATATTTCAATTAAATATTAAAAGATAAGTAAGAAAAGTTAGACGAGAGAACTTTCCGAATTTAAGAAACTAGTAACAGATAAAATACAAATGGGAAAAATAATAGGATAATTAGAAATTTAACTTCAACAGATAAAAAAAAGATATCTAAAATTCTAAATTTAAAGATAATAGAATGAGAGGAAAATATAATCAGTTTATTTTATGTAAATATTTTAATTCATTGTGATATTAACGTATGTAAAGAAAAAATTATTTTTTTAATTATGTACTTACTGTAGCTCCAAAGGAATTGGCTCCCAACTCCTAGACGCCAAAGGAGTTGGCGCCCTGCCACTCCCTCCGCTCGTGGTGCCCTCTCCTTTGGTACCTAGCCTAATACGCGAACTGTTAGATTTGTTTACCTATGTGATTCAATAAAGGCAACTCTTTTTTTTTAGTCCCACATAAGAAAGGAGAAGTCATTCTCCTTTCCATATATTGCTTTACCCCTCTTAGTGGGTAAGTGGGCTTTGTAGGGGACGGGCTAGATCTCATCCAACACGCGAGCGGGTGTGCGATTTAATGCGCATTTTTATCCATTTATTAGTTGCGCACTTAGCACTTTGCACACTTGCGCGCCGCGGAACGGACATGGGTACAAAGATAGTTTCTCAACTTATTTTATTTTATTTTTTATTTCTGTTTGTTTGGTCTGGTGGGTTGCTGGTCTTCCGCGGAACCGTTCTCACGTAATCCCGTTACGGAAAAAGTGGGAAATGTTACGTGAGAGATATATCCAGGACACGATCCTGAGATCTGAAAAAAAACAAAAATCTGTTTTTCTTTCTTCTTTCTCTCGCTCTCTATTCGGGACAAAAAAAATCGTACAGAGACGAAAAAGAAAAGAAAAATACAAGAACTTAAATTCCTCCAAAAACTCCTCCGTCCAATCTCTCTTCTTCGGGCAAGGTTGTGATCGTTCGTGGGATTCGCCACCGGGTGCACGGTGAAGTGGATCGAAGGATTCGTTGTATCTCGGGGGTAGATCGCCAGGAACCCGCTACACTGTTCGTGGGACAAAATTCTATTCTAAGGACAATGTGTAACGTGCCTCGAATCCTCTACTATTTTCTGTCTTTAATTTTATATCTTGCAATTTGCACTCTTTAGGAATTTTTTCCAACAATCTTAGAATAGAATTTTCTGTAGCTTCTGTCTACTTTCCAATTTCTGTTTGAATGAAAATTCCTATCTACATGATGAACACCACCGTAAAAGAACTGTCCACCAACATTCATAACTCCTCCAAACCGGAGAAGTTTGATGGCCTGAACTTTAAGAGATGGCAGCGTAGGATGACCAACTGGCTGACTTGCTTGAAACTGTTTAAGGTTCTCAAAGAACCGAAAATCCTATCTGACTTACACGAACCTGCCAGGACCTATGAATTAGAGTCCTACAATGAGACAGACTTTATCTGTCACAAAAAAAATTCTCAGTTGTCTTTCTGACACGCTCTATGATATATATTGCACTACATCTACGTCTAGAGAGCTTTGGGAAGCTCTCGATAAAAAATGCACCAATGAATGAGCGGGTTCTAAGATTTATATTATAGACAGATTTTTAGAGTTTAAAATGGTAGATAAGAAGTTTGTTGTTGAACAGACTAATACCATTCAAACTATCATACACGAGATGTCTCAGAAAAATATACAATTTGCTGATAAGTTTCCAACTGCTGCATTCATTAATAAACTTTCCCCATCCTGAAAAGAATTTGGTTTAAAACTAAAACATAATAAGGAACCCATGTCCTTAGACGACCTTTCGTATCCTTCTGTCACGCCCCAGTCCCAAAATACCGAGGGACTAGACACGTGGCAATGGCCAGCAGTACGCACCGATGGACAAACTCAATTTAATGGATCCATCAGGACATACTTAAGCTGTAAAATCAAGTCTACGACTACATGGCATAACTAATCTCATCCACACAAGATATATATAATATGATCCACAGAATAAATAAGGAATGTAAATCATCAGCTAGTCTCACAAAGTGCTTCGGGGAACAACCCGATAAATATCTGATACAATGGTTCAACAGACCATAAATAAATGACTGAAATAAATAAATAAATACTGAGCATGAACATGGATGCTCAGGAGAAGTCTTCTGCTACCACCTCGTCCTCGGATGGCGGTACAGCTCCTGGATCAGCTCCTGCTGCGGTCCCGTATACCTCGGGATAGATCTCGTCCTCAAATCCTGGGGACATAATCCGGATCCAGGTCCTCAGGGGACATAGCAAGGTACAAGAAAGCTCATGCCAAAATAAATGCAGTGCAGCAGATAATGAAATAAATAGGACAAATAAGTAACCATCTAAGTGAAAATGCAAGTGAGAGCAGCACGAGTACTCAGGCTGAGCCACTACAAGCTCTGTGTCGGGGAGCCGGTAGTGGTAATAACACGTAATGTGCCTAGCTCTGCTACGAGAGTCTACGGCCTCACAATAGTAGTAGATATATATAGAAAACAGCCTGTAGCCTGTGTGTCTTTTCCCACCCAATGTAACCACGTATATCATGACCATAACGTCTCATGTCCATGTCAAGCGGGATCATAGCTAATGCAACAAGTCATATGTATCTATGAATATAGTATCTCTGTCAAGTCATGTATCCTATACAGAATCACCACGAATATCTCGGGAATATCCTGTCTCATGAACAGTGTCAAGTGTCCTGGGTCAAAGTGTACTTGGTAAGACAAGTACGAGAATATAAAGTGTCACGAATGTCCATCTCTAGATGACAATATCCAACACTGCGTACGGTGTTGGCACCCGACTAATAATCGGACGCTAAGTACGTCACACGGTCCTAGGTTAAGCATGCACAACAATATAATAAAGCAAGGAAAAATATGTAACAATACTGCAGAGTTTGGCAAGGTACACTTGCCTGATGTTTGAATATCAACAGTCGTCCCGGTATTAGTGAATCATGTGGGTACTCCTCCAAAAGCTGTAATAAACATCACCAACCGTCTCAGAAGATGTCAAATAGCTAGAAACGCCTGTCCTTAAGTCCAATTTGGACACAGGGGCAAAAATGATATTTCCGGGCCAAAGCGGGGTCCACATGTGGGCCACTTTGCACCGAAAAGCGTGTCAGGGTCAAAGGTCTCCAATTTCCTCAAACTCTGTGTCTACAAGTCAGGAACGATGATACGAACCCAACGGAACTTCCAGAATTGGATTCCGATGAGCTGATCACAAAATCGCCCGTCAAGTGGAGCCGATGGGGTCCACGATACGCGATTTTGTCAACGTTCTCAGAATCGGACCAAACTTGGGTCACAGGACCAGCGTATTGCTACGAGTCCGATGGCACAAGTTTTGTCTCGATCCGACGTGTGTACACAAAGTTACAGCGTGTTCCAAAATAGACGGATACGGGGCGTTGTCAGCGGATACGCGTTGATTCCGGTGTGCACGCACATCCGAATCGACTTCTGCAAAATTCCACATGTCCGTATCAACGTCGCACACATTTCGGTAAAGACCGCGTGCGACCAAGTCGTCCCGTTTGGCGGGGCGCACTCAGTTCCGGGGTAAAACAGGGCGTCATTTTTTCTGTTTTTGGATCGCAGTGTGCGGTCACCACAGGACGCGATGCACCGAGCGGATTGCACGGGCACCGAGAGGGTCATACAGTCTACGCGTAGCAACTGACAGAAACTAAAACGGAGTTACGAGGTGAGAGAAATCGGTACCTGAACAGGGCTCCGTGAATGCTGAATTCCACGTGTCCGAGGGTCAACTTCGTGTCCTGGTCGAGAATTCCCGTGTCTGCCGTGAGTCCGAGCTAGGGTTCTGACTCGGGGGCAGCGGGGACTTCACCTGAGGGAGTCGACGCGTCCTAGGGCGTCTGGGTGCTGGAAGGCTGCTGTGTCCGGAGAAATATGCAGTCGGGGTTGGCTCGTCGTCGGAGTCGAGGGCGGTGCTTCCTTCGTCGGACGGGGAGTTCACAGCGGGCCGGACGGGTCAGGGGGTTCACTGCTGAAGCGAGTCAGCCGGCCCGGGGGACTTAGTCGGCCGGACGGTGGCCATGGGGTGGCTGCACCGCTGGGTCGGAAGAGGGGCTGCACAGGTCGGCGGAGGCACAGCCGGTCGGAGGGAAATGATGTACTACCGGCGAAGGATGCACAGTGCGGGTCGGCGGATGGGAAGAACTGCTCCGTCGGAGTCTAGTGCAGCCGCGGAGATGGCCAGGAAGGGTCGACTCCGGCGGTTCCCGGTGCTGTGCAGGCGGCTACGGGCAGAGTGCAACGGCGTGGAGGAGGAAGAGTGGGACAGGGAGGCGAGGTTCAGCTCCGGTCGGCGGAGCCTCGGCTCGGGGATGAGGTGAATAGTAAGGGTAGGGGGAGGTCGGCTGATTGTATTTTCTAGGTTTTGGTTGTTGTTTTTTTTTGTTGAAGAAAGGAAAGGAAATGTTGTATTTAAATACATGTGGGATTGGGTACTTGACCTAGAAATATTTTGACTTTGGTCAATGCTCTCCTTGGGATGGGCCTTGGGTTTGACCTAGGATTTGGGCTGGGTCAATGCTCCTTGGGCTTGGGCTTCGGCTCTCATGGGGATGTTGGATGTTTGGCACGGGTTTAAATTCGGTTTAAATGTACACTGGTTTCTAGGGCTTTAAAAATGCTTTCGGAGTCCAATAAATTCACAAAAAATTACCATATGTTCGGTTTTAAATTTTACACCATAAAATATTATTTCCATAATATTTTAACACCAATAAACTGCATTTAAAAATCTTTAACTCCCAATTACCTTGGTTCTTCATCCAGAAAATACCAAAAAATTGGGGAAAAAAAATATTAAAATTTATTCTCAAAATCAGGGTGTTTACACCTTCCGCATTGAAGAATAAGGTAGAACTAGAGATAAGGAACCTCTAAGTACTGAATTCGAGGCAAAGTTACACATTGCTCAAACCAAGGGAAAGCCTAAGGGCCAACCCTATCAACAGAGGAACAACCCCCAGAACAGGAATCCTGCAAAGAAGCAGTTTCTTAAGCCAAGAGCTGTGATTGGGAAAGACAATAGACCTAAGCGGAAATGTTACAATTGTGGTAAGCCTGGTCACTTTGCTAGGCAATGCCGCTACAGAAGGAAGGGTCAAGGATTTTAGAATCCTGATCGTCGAACTCCTGCAGACGCTCATGTTGTTCCACAGGCTCATGTTATCATAGCCGGGATCGAATCTTTTGGTACCGATGATCAGAGGTTGAGGAAGGCGAATCAGTAGCTATGGAAAACTCGAGTGCTGCTAGGTGCATGGAAAGGTAAGAGTGAACCTCAAGTTGTCTTCAGACAATATTCTCCCTTTGCATAATATGCAGCACGTACCGGACGTCAACAAGAACTTAATTTCTGGTTATTTGCTAAATAAATATGGTTACAAACTTGTATTTGAGTCTGATCGAGTTGTTATCTCCCTGAAAGGTAACTTTATTGGAAAATGCTATGTTTGTGGGGGTCTGTTTAAACTTTTTATGGACATACCTTGCAGCATTTTAAATTCCTGTTTAAATAATATTGCCTCTACTTCTACTTCTGATTCGAATGCTCACTCTTATAATACTGTTAATTATGATGTTTGGCATGGTCGTTTGGGACATGTTAATTTTAACTCTTTAAAGAGAATGTCTAATTTGCAATTGATTCCTAAGATTAACATGAGCAGGAATAAAAAATGTGAGATATGTACACAAGCCAAACAGCCCAAAAAATCCTTTTATTCTGTTGAAAGGAGTTCTCAGCTATTGGAGCTTATTCACAGCGATATTTATGAATTGAACGGTATTCTTACTCGTAGTGGTAAACGGTATTTTATTACATTTATAGATGATTATTTAAAATACTGTCATATTTACTTGCTTAGAACTAAAGATGAAACTTTCAGTAAGTTTGTATCTTTTAAAGCTGAAGTTGAAAACCAGCTTGAGAAGAAAATTAAAATTCTTAGGTCTGATCGTGGGGGTGAATACACCTCTACCGAGTTTGACTCCTTTTGTGAATTGTATGGCATTATACATGAGGTAACTGCTCCTTATGCTCCTCAACAGAATGTGGTAGCAGAAAGAAAAAATAGAACATTTCTTGATATGATTAATGCTATATTAGGTAGCTTTGGTTTATCTGATAATTTGTGGGGGAAAGCCCTTCTTTTTGCATGTCATATTTTAAATAAAGTTTCTTTCAAAAAGACTGATAAGACCCCTTATAAACTTTGGAAAGGTAGAAAGCCATCTTTGAAATATTTCAAAGTGTGGGGGTGCCTTGCTAAAGTTTCTGTCCCTCCTACTAAGAAAAAGAAATTGGGGCCCAAGACCGTAGATTCTGTATTTTTTGGATATGCCCAAAATAGTACTGCTTATAGTTTTTTTGTAATTAAGAGTGAGGTAAATGGTATTGATGCTAACACAGTCATGGAATCTATGAATGCTACATTTTTTGAAAATATTTTTCCATTAAAAAATAGAATTCCTAGATCTTCTATTTCTACACAAGTCCCTGATGTAACCTCGAGTTCATAACCAGAAGATATTATCCCAGTAAAACCCAAGAGAAGTAAAAGAACAAGATGAGAACCAGACCTAGGTGAAGGTTTTTTTCACCTATCTTGTTGAAGAGGACCCAATATCTTATCAAGGGGCTATGTTCTCAGTTGATTCCTTATTTTGGAAAGAGGCCATAAATAGTGAAATGGATTCTATTATATCAAATAGAACTTGGGATTTGGTTAACCTTCCTGCAGGTTGTAAACCAATAGGTTCAAAATGGATCTGGGTCTATTTAGAAATTCAAAGCCAGGTTAGTGGCTAAAGGGTTCAAACAAAGAGAAGGGGTAGACTTTTTTGACACTTATACTCCTGTTACAAGAATGGCTACAATTAGAATGTTAATAGCTATTGCATCTGTTCATAAACTGTTTATTCATCAAATGGATGTAAAAACTACATTTCTGAATGGAGGTTTACAGGAAGAGATCTTTATGGAACAACCTGAAGGGTTTGTTGTTCCAGGGCAAGAACGCAAGGTATGCAAATTAATTAAATCTCTCTATGGGCTGAAACGAACACCAAAGAAATGGCATGATAAATTTGATAAGGTAATTATATCATATGGTTTTGCTATTAATGATTCTGATAAATGTGTATATAGCAAAACTGTTGGTAGCTCTTGTATAATATTATGTTTGTATGTTGATGACATTCTTATTTTTGGTACTGACATGGATATTATTTATGATATCAAATCATGTCTCAAAATATTGATATAAAAGATTTAGGACCTGCTAATGTAATTTTAGGACTTAAATTAAGTCGCACTTCTGAAGGAATTGGTATCTCCCAATCTCACTATATAGAAAAGGTTCTAAAAAGATTTAACCATTTTGATTCTAAACCTGTAAGTACTCCATATGATGCAAGTATCAGGTTAAAAAAGAATAAATGAGACAGTATGGCTCAGTTGAAGTATTCTCAGCAAATCAGATGCCTAAACTATATTGCAAATCGTACCAGACCTGATATTTCCTACGCAGTAGGAAAGCTTAGTAGGTACACTAGCAATCCAAATAATTCATATTGGACTGCCTTAGAATGAGTAATGAGATACCTAAAGGGCACGATATCCCATGGATTATTCTATGGAGGATACCCATATGTATTATAAGGGTATACTGATGCAAACTGAATCTCTGATACAGATGAGACCAAAGCCATAAGTGGATATGTATTCACATTGGGTGGAGCTGCTGTTGCGTGAAACTCTACCAGGCAGACATGTATTTCTAGATCTACTATAGAGGCATAATTTATAGCTCTTGACCTCACCAGTGAGGAAGCAGGCTGGCTTAGGAATCTGGTAACAGATATTCCTCTGTGGAGCAAACCAGTTCATGCTATCCCTGTACACTGTGACAGCCAAGCAGCAATATCAAAGACTCAAAGGACAAGTTATAATAGAAAATCTAGACATATACGTCTAAGGTACAATCGGGTGAAGCAATTGCGATCCAGTGGAGTAATTGCAATTGACTTCGTCAGATCAAAGAACAATCTAGCAGATCCTCTAACTAAAGGGATCTCAAGGAGACTAGTGTTGGAGACGGCAAGAGGAATGGAGTTAAAGCCCATAGATTGAGTCACCTCAAAGGCAACCCAACATTTGATTGGAAGCACCAAGAAAAGGTTTAATGGATAACAACAAAATTGATGTGTGACTGGAAACACTATATGATAGTAATTGTAAAGAACCATTCATCTACTGTATAGTGTTGATTTACAATAAATAAAAGGATGATTGTAAAATCTTAATGAATCTGTGGCTTGTAAAGCAGGGTATATAAATTGCAAAATACCTAGAAAGATTCACCTATTTAAGAGTGAAAGTGGGCCACTTTCTATGGAAACTCGGGCTGTTCTCTAGAGCGCTTAAGAAATCGAGATAGCACATGGCCGAAAAGTGCACAGCTGTTGATACGATCAAATGCCTATAATGTGTTTGTGTGTATGTTGAGTCTGTACAAGTAAGATCCTAAGTTCAAGATTTAAGTCACTTTGGGTCTGTATAGATGAGATGTATAACACTAAGGGGAGGTTCAAGTCCGGACGACACCTTCCTCTGATACACAATGTGATTGCCCATATCTTGTTTTCCTTCCTATATGTCCTATCGTGCTATACCTTCTTTGTTCTCTTATTGAATCATGTGGGGGATTGTTAGATTTGTTTACCCATGTGATTCAATAAAGGCAACTCTTTTTTTTAGTCCCACATGGGAAAGGAGAAGTCATTCTCCTTTTCATATATTTCTTTACCCCTCTTAGTGGGTAATTGGGCTTTGTAGGGGATGCGCTAGATCTCATCCAACCCGCGAACGGGTGCGCGATTTAATGTGCATTTTTACGCTTTTATTAGTCGCGCACTTAGCACTTTGTACGCTTGCGCGCCGCGGAACGGACATGGGTACAAAGGTAATTTCTCAACTTATTTTATTTTATTTTTTATTTTCGTTTGTTTGGTCTGGTAGGATGCTGGTCTTCCGTGAAACCATTCTCACGTAATCCCGTTACGGAAAGAGTGGGAAAGGTTACGTGTCACGCCCCAGTCCCAAAATACCGAGGGACTAGCCACGTGGCAATGGCCAGCAGCACACTCCAATGGATAAACCCAATTTAGTGGACCCATTAGGGTGTACTTAAGCTGTAAAACAACAGTAAAGGTCTACGATACTAATCTCATCCACAGAAGATAAATACAATCAATATCAGAATAATCAACATGAAATAATAATCAACAAGTCTCAATAATATATCTCGGGGAACAACCCGATAATGAGTTTAATACAGAAACCCACGAGACATGAAATAGAGTATCAAGAACAGAAATAACTGAGTAATAAAGTACTTAGGAGAAGTCTTCTGGCATCACCTCGTCCTCTGGTGTTGGTACTGCTCCAGCGTCTGCTCCTGTCCCGTAAACCTCGGGGTAGATCTCCTCTGCTAAACCTGGGGACATAATCCGGATTCCAGGTCCTCAGGGGACATAGCAAGGTACAAGAATAACTCAAGCCAAATAAATACAGTATAAAAAATCAATAGGGTAAACTATGTAACCAGCTAAGTGATATGCAAATGAGAGCATTAATCATACTCAGGCTGAAACTACTATAGGCTCGGTGTCGGGGTAACCCATAGCAGCATTTATCTTGAAGGGCCAGAACTTGTGCCAAAGCTTTGTTCAGAGTCTAAGGCACCTACAGAAAACTAAATATATATAATATAATCAGACTTTGATATGGTAATACTCTCCCCACCCAATGTAATCTCACGTCTCATATTCATAACACGCAAGATCACGACCTCTAACTAATGCAGCGAGTCATAATGATAGATATGAATACATAAGATATATGTCACGATTCCTGTAAGCCTATAAAGAATCACCATGAATAATTCAAGAAAGATTATGTCTCATGAATAGTGTCAAGTGTCTTGTGGTCTGACGTACTTGATAATGCAAGCACGAAAATGTATAGGGTCGCGATATCAATCTCTAGGTGACGTTACACAACTCCACGTACGGCGTTGACACCCGAATCTTATTCGGACGCTAAGTAATGTCACACGGTCCTAGGTTAAACATATATATCACTTAAATAAATCAAGGAAATAATATAAAGCAAGTACTACAAGATTGGCAAGGTACACTTGCCTAGAGTTTGGATTCCAACAGTTACTCCGGTATTTGCGGGATCTTCAAGTACTCCTCCGGATGCTGAAATAATCATGACCATCATGCTTAGAAGATATGAAATAGCTAGGATTGTCTATCCATAAGTCCAATTTGGACACAGGAGCAAACTTGACAGTTTCTGGTCAAAGCGGGGTCCACATGTGGCCCACTTCACACCTAAAACGTGCTAAAGACAAAGTTCTCCAAATTTGTCAAACTTAGTGTCTACAAGTCCAGAATGACGATACGAACCCAACGGAATATCCAAAACTAGATTCCGATGAGCCGATCACAAAATAGCTCGTCAAGTGGAGCCGTGGGGCCCACGATACGGGATTTTGTCAACGTTCTCAGAATCGAACCAAATTTGGGTCACAGGACCAGCATAACGCTACGAGTCCGATGGCACAAGTTTCGTTTCGAAATGACGAACACACACAAAGTTACAACGAGTTTCAGAACAGGCCCGATACGGGACAATTTCGACGGATACGCGTTGATTTCGGTGTGCATGCACATCCAAATCAACTTCCGTGAAATTTTACATGTCCGTATTGACGATGCGCACCTTTTGGTAAAATTCGCACACGTCCAAGTCGCCTCGTTTAGCGGGGCGCACCCAGTTCGAGAAAATTTAGGTTTTTAATAACCAAGTTTTTGGTCAATTTCACCCGCGAATAAAATACAATCTACAGTACATTAAATTAAACTAAATACAGGGTTTGAAATTCAGTTATGTTGTCTAAATTACTGTTCAAGCAAAATTTTGAATTATTTAACAGGTTGGTCGTAAACCAGCCGTGAACTTGTGAGTTCGGGACAGGTTTCTGAAGTCCGAAATATGGGTAAATTTTCCCTTTTTTGCGTCGCAATTTGCGACCGGCACAGGACGTGATACCCCAGTGTAATGGCATGGGGTTCGAGAGGGTTACACAACAAACGTGTCGCAACAGACCGTTCGAAAAATAACGCGACGAGGAGAGAAAATACTCACCAGAACGAGGAGTCAGAATCGACTATACGTCATGTACATGCGGTGGCGCGACGGCCGGTCGGCGGCGGGTGGCAGTGCTGCTGCGGCTGCTGTGCTCGGCGCTGGAGGTGGCGGAAGTCGTCAGTGGGTCGTCGGGGTCACGGTGAGGGTCGCCTGGGTCGAGGTCAGCCTGGTTGTCGTCAGGGAGGCTCGGGATCTAGGGGTCGGGTGGCCGGAGTTGGCGGAGCTGAGGAGTCGTCGAGCTGCGGTGACCGTGGATGGTGATGGGTGATGGGGGCGGCCGGAGGAGAGGTGGCCATGGGGAGCTAGGGGTCGCCAGAGGGAAGCTCGGTGGTTGGCGGTGGGGAAGTGGTGGTGGCAGCGGCCGGATCGGTGCTCTGGGGGTTTATATAGGGGATGGCGGGGAGGTGAACGGTCGGCCGGTGGCGGTTGTGGGAGGTGGTCGGTCGTGGAGGGGAGAGGACGCGTCCTTTGGCGGCGGCGGAGAGACGGTGAGACACGGGAACGGCTTGCGGGTGAACGGGCGGATCGGCGGAGGGGAAACGGCGGGTAGGCGAGGGGTTTTTCAGCGGTTACTGTAGCAGAGAGTAGGCGGGTTCGGGTGAACGGGTCCGGATTCAAATCCGCCAGGGTAGGTTTAGTAGGTTCGGTTCAATTGGGTTTAACCCGGTTCTTTTTGGTTTAATTAAAAATATTATTTTTAGGTCTTTAAAAATAGTTATTGGATCCAATAAATTCCAAAAAATTACACTGTCTAATTATTTATTTTACACTCAAAAATATTATTTTTATAATATTTTAATATTTAAGAAAATCATAAAATTATTTAATTCCTGAAAAACATTTATTTTAATTAGTTAAAAATTACAGAAATTTCTAGAAATTTTATTTTTAATTTCTGAAAAATCCGGGTGTTTACATTACGTGAGAGATATATCCAGAACACGATCCTGAGATCTGAAAAAAACAAAAATCTGTTTTTTTTCTTTCTTCTTTCTCTCGCTCTATGTTCGGGACAAAAAAAAATCGTACATAGACTAAAAAGAAAAGAAAAATACCAGAACCTAAATTCCTCCAAAAACTTTTCCGTCCAATCTCTCTTCTTCGGACAAGGTTGTGATCGTTCGTGGGATTCGCCACCGGTGCACGGTGAAGTGGATCGAAGGATTCGTTGTATCTCGGGAATAGATCGCCAGGAACCCGTTGCACTGTTCGTGGACGAAATTCTATTCTAAGGACAGTGTGTAATGTGCCTCGAATCCTCTACTATTTCTTGTCTTTAATTTTACATCTTACAATTTACACTCTTTAGGAATTTTCTCCAACACGAACTCTTTAGGAATTTTCTCCAACACGAACTCCCATGACGTCTTGTCATCTTCTTTGTAAATTCTTCCGACTTCTCTTCTGTGCAAATTCTCTATATATTTTTTTTTCCTATGTAAGAAAATTTTCGGATTTCTATTTGGCGTTGGGAGAAGGTAATCAAAAGGCTTTTTGGGCCACCCTGCGGACATCGGGTGACCAATATCCTTATCCAATTATATGGGACCAATATCCTTATCCAATTATTTCATAACTAGAAGTAGCATACGTTTTTTTTAATCTAACTTTTTAAATATATGCTTGCATGCTAAACTTATTTTAAAATAGTATAAAATATTTTAAAGTTAATTTATCTTTGAGATGGTAATATTTATTGTAGTTAAAAATGTATAATTATTAATGATTAGTATTTTTTTAATGTGTATAATTTATATATTTTATCCTTGATTTAAGCATATTTTGGTACTTTTGGAATATGATGAAATGTAGAAATTTTTGTATTATATATAAGATTTAATTTCAAAAATTGGAACAAAAATATACAATTCAGTGTCTCATCCGAAACGGAAACTAGTAGTATGAAAGTTCAAAAAGTCGAGAGACCTAGAGGAAAATTTTCAAGTTTTAGTAGGATCATGTGAAAAAATATGAAATCCGAATAATTCAATTTTTTCATTCACATATTTGGTTAATGGTTAAAACAGTAAACTAATTTATTTAATTTTCATAAATACGTTCTCATTAATTTCATGATACTACTATTACTTTGTCATTAAGTATATTGCCATCAAAAAAATTATAATTTATACATCCAACCAACATTTCCAAAAAAGTAAAAACATTTCCAAGAGGAACCTTGGATTTTACTTTCCTACATATATGGCAATCTAAACCTCTCGTATCCCTCCCGATTTCCAATCAGACTTACCAAACAAGGATAAGGAATAAAAAAACTCATTCCCAAACCTAAAACTTAAGCCCAAACAGCCCCTTAGTCAATCTACTATATCATTAATTAAACCAGCTACTTTAATCATACAATCTAAACCACTCAAATCATTTACTTTTTATATCCGAGTTATATTAAAAAAAGACCACTTTTTTTAGAGAAGAGTTGAACTAACCAATAGTTGGATGCGCATTTGAAACACAAATAGAACCAAGTCTCATCTTTATTCAACAACAGTAACTTCTACATATCCACAAATGTCCGCAATTCAAGACTAAATGTAACATTGAAGAACTGGAATAAAACCCTTAGTTTGGATTCAGATCCACCAGGTAGCATCTGTGTAACTACTACTCAGACCTGGGTTTTAAAAGCACAATGTAACCATAACCCAGTTAAAAAAGAGAGTACAAAACTGGCTGATACTGGTTTCCTTTATAACAGCCAGCACCATCTCTTACATGTCAAATGAATGTCGACGAAATACTCTCACAACCCTGTCCTTGGACAACACAAGCCAATTTAATAAATAACTAACGAAAAAACATAAAAGCAAACCCCGCTAGTCCTATTTCCAGTTGGTCTAATACCTGAAAATGGTCACAGTGATATGACACGAAATGGGGAGCTTCAGCAACTAAGTTCGGAAATCTCTTAGAGCAGACTACATATGAATCTATGCATCATCTCCGTTGAGAGTTTCGGCTTCCAGTGTCAATCTGTTGATAGTCGCTTTCTTTTGTAATACTCTAGACCGGAGTTTCTAGCTGGTGATGTTCAAGATTCCTAAGCACTATCCTTGCAAAGAGTTTGGCTTCTATAGTTGCTGTAGCAGATGCAGCAGCTCCTCTTAAAACTCGAGCAGCCCCGGAGTCACGCAAGAGACCTGCATGGTGCATTGCATGCCTGCCTCCTGGGATAGTGAACTGTGTAATAAATGAATAATTTAGTAGGAAATCAATATCAAGCCAATTAATAAATTTAATAAGAAACAAAGCACTATTTTTGCATGATCAGCAAGTAGAAGGCCTCAAGCAGTCATCAACTTTTGACTCGAGAATTTCAATGCAACACCCGACTCTGGATCCTTAAAAGTCTTACAATAAACTATCTTGGGGATGAAGGGTTAGCTAGAGTATACTATCAGTTGTTTTTATCATTCACAAACTATTTTAGATTTAGTTTCAACTCTCAACAATAACAATTTACAGTTGAAAGTGAAACAAGAGTGCTAAACAAGGCACACAGGTTACAAAGATGAAGTTTTCTCCATTTTCTAGATGAAAAGAACCCTAAAATAAGAACAAGTCAAACTTTGTATACCTGAAGAAGAGCAAAAGCAGCACATGCTCGAAGAATTGAAGAAGAATTTTTAAGCATGATAACAAAGCGCCCAATCTCAGCAGCACTGGAGGTAGACACAAGAAAAGGTTCAAAACAATAAATATATGAAAATAAAAAAGTTCTTCCTGAATTGGATGATGTCTTGGAGAGAATTTTAATAAATATATGAAAATAAAAAGTTCCTGAATTGGGATGATGTCTTGGAGAGAATTTTGAAGCATATATGAGATGCAGCTTAATACATGTGATAACGTACGCAAACAATCATTTATTATGAATACAAAGAAAAATCAAACCAAAAAAAGCAAAAGAAACCTTCTACAATATGAACCATTGTAACTGACAGAAAATTAATAGCTCCACTACAGAACTTTTATATAATAACAAATTACTGGCACGCTCGCAACTATAGAAAGCAAAAAAGCGCGTGTTTAAAAATATGAAAACTGACACCAAACAATGTTATATATATATATATACAGAAAATTAATAGCTCCACTACAGAACTTTTATATAATAACAAATTACTGGCACGCTCGCAACTATAGAAAGCAAAAAAGGGCGTGTTTAAAAATATGAAAACTGACACCAAACAATGTTATATATATATATATATATATATATATATATATATATATATATTCTTCCCTCATGAAAATTAATGCTTATAATGGATGATGGCAGAAAATTGCAGTGGCGGATCCAGGATTTGCAACAAGGGTGGCCCAAATTGGCTTGTAAAATTTCAAAACAATTTTAATGCAACAAAAGGGTTAAACAGTGGGTGGGTGGGTGGGGTGGGTGGGGGTCATGTGTTGTCTTAACTGTTATGCCAATTAGTGAGCGTCTGGTATGGAAGAATTCATATTGAATCCTACAACAATATGTTCATGTGTGCTTCATCTTGACAATTAATTGATTTTTGTTTCTTTCTATTACCATTTGATCAACTTGAACTTCATCATGTAAGATCCAGATTGTCTGGGTCACCACTTGTGGTTATGCGGGATGGAGGTAGTATTTGGGGCACCAGATCCGGAACTATCCTAGAGGGTAGGGGATCCTGGTAACTTGATCCAGGTACCGTAAATAGAAGATTAAGCTGAAACGTTGTGCATAAGTTCTTGTATTATTATTGGATCGATAAAATTCTGGTTGCGTTTATGGATTTGAAAGTGCATGGTATTCAAACATTTCCTCAATTTGTTGTGTTCGTAGATGATATTGTAGTTTATTCCACGAGCCAGGAGGAACATGAAAACATTGAAAAGCATTAAAATGAAAACATTGAAAAGCATTAAAGGGATATTCTTGCAAATGTTTAGAAATAAGTATACACCACATGTAAATTTGGATTGACAAGGTATCACTTTGGGTCATGTGCGTCGTTCACTAAAATTAAATATATAGTTCATGGAGGAAGGCTTAACTAGTATGCTATATGCTAGCTATGGGGGTCGTGGTTGGCTTAAGTGCAAGTTGTTTGTTTGTTGGTATGTAGTAGGAAAGACGTCATATGGTCCTTCAACGATTCTGAATGTTGTACTACTAATTCGGTTTGAAAATGTGAAGGTGGCCCTTGGCACACCCTGGTTCTTTACTCTCTGTCTGCCCCTGAATGCATACCTGCATCTTAGATGTCCTGCTTCTTGTATGCGTGCTGCTTCAACCACTTGTGCCAAGGGTGCAGGAGCAGAGGATGCAACAGCTGCAGAGAAGATTTGTGGATCCGAAAATGACAAAATGAAAGCATCTATATGCTTCAATGCCATCCTCCTTGCACCATCAAAGTTTATACTCTTTGAAGTACCTTCAGAAGAAGACCCAATCAAAGCAACTTCGTCCATTCTGTACCATAGCAAATCACAGTTAAGAAGTAAGATACTAGTGTATATAGGATAATACCAAATCAATGGCACTAGTTATTTACTACGTACTCAATATAATCAAAATAAGTTTACAACCAAGACCTGAAGAGTAGAATACCATTTTCAGTAAGACTCACCATAATAAAGATCTCATACAACCTCTAGAACCAGCTAGGAGTCTTTCAAATACTCTTTAAACTAGGTAACATATCTAAGTATTATTATGTATCTCAACAAAGAGGTAGGTGCATGAGTGGTTTAAATTTTACATTTCCACTGTGATACATCCAGTCTTTAGAGCCTTCAAGATTTTTATTGTCATCTCAACAAGAGGAAGCTGCATGCTATGTTCAAAAGTTACATTTCCACTACCAACCTTAGAGCCTTCACAGGCAAGGAATAATCTGGGAAGCATAGATACTCCGAAAATAGCTGTCGTGTCTGTAGTGTCGTGTTGGTCACATATTGGACAGAACAAGAATGAAATAGGACATACTATTTTTGAATATCAGACAAGCTATCAGTTGTGTAGTTGCAGCTCCCGTTGTGTTGTTCTAATTTGGAAGAACAGGAATGAAATAGGAAGGCAAAAGGCTTAACTTGGACGGCCTCAAGCTCTTAGGCTTCTTGAGATCAGAATGCCATACAATATGGTTCAAAACTTAATATGAAACATTGTCGACTTTTCTATTATACCAAGTAAAACTACTCTCTGTTTCAAACAATGAAGCAATGATGTAGATCATTCAGCCTCTTTTACAATCCATAAAAGCATCAATTGACTTTATAATTTCGAGGGACATATAGCTTAGCACCGAGCAATACTGAAGGCTGTTCAATGAACAATTACTAGCACAACGCAATCAGTCTCTTCCACGACCCACACCATAAAAGAGCATCTATAGATTGAATCATATATGGATTGGCTTATGATATAAATGCATATATAGTTTTAGCGCCAATTGTCAATGATTAATTCCCCTCGTCAACCATGTATATCCCCAGAACATCTGTTGGAGGGCATATTACATAATATAAAAACTATCATAACAGTTTCTTAAAATCAAAGATTGTCATCGTCGTCATCAAAGCCTTCTCCCATCTGAATGTGGTTAGCTATGAGCATGAAAGCTTCATTAAAGAACTGAAAAGTTTTATGAATGGCTGTCAAACTGAAGTCAACCCTCTATGCCAGTGCCAAAATCTTAGCCAGGGTAGCTATGAGCAAGAGAGGGCCTTGCCCATAAATATATGGGCCAGTTGGTCAGTCGGCATACCTATTGTTTTAGTCATGCATTTCAAGAACATGCAACAACCAACCACCCTCAAACTACACCTAGACTAGAAAAAGTCTAGAAGATGTAAAATAACAGGATTTTGCTATAGGGAATTTCGTTCATCTCCATCACACAGATTAAGGAAATGAGCGGAAGGAATGGCATTCCCGAATTTCTTAAAATATAAGATAATTAAATTCATTCCATTTTCACACTAGAATTATATAAAAATAGGACAAGTTGAGTGCAAAAGCTAAAGTTGAATTGCCTAATAGATCCAATACAGCTCTATTAACTGCTAAAGAGTATACTAGAATGTAGACTAAAAGTTAGAAGTGACCTAAATAGCATCAGATTTATCAAACTTCAAGTGTACCATATTGAAGACACAATAAGAAAGTAGGCTTTGAGAACTTTATAGTATCATAGAAATTCCATGAGGGTATTTATGAAATAAATAAATAAATCGTATTTGAGAAATAATTGTATCTCAGTATCGTCCTAACCACACACTATTAAAGGTTATCTTAATGTAAATATTCATGTACAGCCTACCTAAATATATACAATTATACATACATGGAAACATGGAAACATACACCGAGTACATCTTGACAGTTCCACACCAAGATTAAGAATATTTATTAGTCGGTCATAAATCATGAAACATGTAGTTTCAATTGGCAAGGTTGAAAAGGATTAGTCATATAGTTTATACAAGTTATAATAATAAAAATGTAGACTTCTGAGCACCCAATTCCTAAATCATCAAAAACTATAATTCAACGAATTATGGTAATGTGAAACATTCTAGCAAAAGAGCTGCTGAGGATTGTACTTTCAACTTAGAAACATTCTAGCACCCTGTTAGATGAAGAGCAAATAACGTACAGATACTGGATCAATATAATGTGCTAATCCTCTACCTTCCATCAAACATGTAAGCAAGTGCCAATGCCGCCATAAAACGTGCCATTTTTGATCCAGATGACGAACAAAGGTGAACAAGGGCTGGAACTCCCCCTTCTTCAACTATACGAAGAGCATTACCAGAATTGAAAGCAAGATTCCAAAGTGCCCCTGCAGCCGTCTCATGGACATCCTGAACAGGTGCAAGATACAGCATTTCACAAAGTTACATAATATTGAAAGAAACTATGATAGGGCAACAGGGACAAGAACATCAAATGTGAACCTGGATATGGGGGTGGTATACTAAATAGTTACAAATCCAAATAGAGGAGCAGTTCAAGTGGCATATGCATATTTTAACGTAAATTTTTGCATATCTATGATTCTTCAACATTGCCTTGCCAAATGTCATCGCATGATTCAGCTTGAGAAAATAATGAACATATGATACAAATATGCAAATACGGTCAAACAGTAGGAGGGAAACTCATCATACAGATATGCTAGCTGTTTGATTGCAAGACTATAATTCGGGTGATCAAACCCACTTCCTAAAGAAAGATGTACACGTGCTTAAAATAGTAAACTGGTAATACAAGCATTTGTTAGCTCAATTTAACTTTGAATAGTCACAACAAGCACCGAGATGGAATAGAACTTCATTGGAGACATGCCCAAAAAGAAAATTCAATTACATACCTAAACATTTAAGAGTAACAAATCAAAACAATTAATCCTAGTTCGAGGGAAAAAAAACTCGTTTACAACACATTGATATGCCAACAACTCAATGCCAAAACCTGTCCGTTTTAGGTACATGAGGTTTGTAGACGGTATAAATGTAGAATAACAAAAGTACGTACTCGATTTTAGCTCGACAAATAAATGTTTTACATGACACTGATATGGCATCATCTGAAACCCACAAGTTCTCATTTTTTTAAGTAAAGATGAGCTCTAATATCATATATATGTATACATCGCTTGCATGGGAACACCAAAAGAATATATGCATCAAATTGCCCTGCAGATAAAGTATATATGTACTTATAGAATCATCAACATAATCTATGATTGATAACAACACAAACAACAAAGCCTTCATCCCATATTCTTGGTGTCGACTATATGAGTCTTCCATTATGCTTGGTTAAGGGTCACCTCCATTCTAGTTAAACATAACGTATTCATGACATATGATGCTACTTCAGTGAAGTTTGATTAAGAGGATTGTGTTTGCTAAAACATGAAAGTTTCTATATAAAATTAGACCTAGTTCGTGATTTGAGTTTTAAAGGTGCCACTAGGACTATAGTGTTAGCCCAATGTTTGAGTATTTTGATTATGGTTAGTCACTTAAGTTTATTGTTATAAAATCACTATTTTTTATGTAATTATTGATTGTTATTGATATTAGGCATACTCCTAGTGTGTCTCTTTCTTATCATCCATACTTGCATTCACGCTCTCTATTAGTGTTGGATATGATATGTAATATAAAATTATGTATATGCAAAAACATATATCACATTATATGCTTTTCACTATTATTATCATCCACTTGTATTTCTCAATAATTATATTAGTGTTTGGCATGATTCGGATACTAACATGCTACTAATGTATATTGTTTTGTTTGCCTAACGTTTATTTTGTAGAAAAGTAATTTGGATAATTTGAAACAAGATTAGTCATGAACTTATGCAAATGAAGAAAGCATGTTGGGCCAAAGATACAAGAACTCAAGTTGCATCTAAGTTAACATGAAGATTGAAAAACTACGAAGATACACGAACTCTAGTCATATTAAAATCAACTTGAAGATGGAAAGCTATGAAGATGCAAGAGCCCTGATCAAAAGCCAAAGCTCTATCAAAGATGGACAACTTGAAAAAGCCAAGCAATTTGAAGGATTAAGATCTTTAAGATACAAGTCAATTTTGTATATTTCCTTTATTATAGTGTAAGTTGAGTTATCCTAGGTAAAGGATGTAACTCAAGTAGGTAAAGGATGTAACTCAAGTGGGTAAAGCACATTGAAAACTCTAACCTAGCCTTAGGAAAACCCTAGAATTGAATCAATGCCCTAACCTAACCAATCAGTTCTTTCCCGTTCAAAACCAAACTGATATTCCATATTTACACTAGGGCAAAACAATGTCATGCTCTAGTACTGCCTCCATTTGACTCACAACGCATATACTGACATCTTTCATTTGATCCAAAAACAGCCAGACAGTATATTGACAATACACCGACAATATATTGTCAGTATATTGTTATTATACCCTTGTTTGTTCAAATTAGTTTCAGAGAGCCACAACTTTGTTCATCAGTATATTGTTCTTGTACATGCAGTATATTGTAAGTACACCGACACTATATTGTTATACCTTTCCCAATTTACAAAACTTTCCAGAGAGCATATTCTTTTGTTCATCAGTATAATTGTTGTATACTTGTCAGTATATCGCCAGTATATGGTTCTACTTTATATATACCTACATTAAATACTGTAACGGCTATATTTATAGTAGTTATTGTTGCAGCAGTATACCGACTACAGTAGCAACTCTATTTTGAGCACTGTTTGAGAACTATAAAAGCATTTGTTTGGCCTCTCATTAATTCTCACTTCTTCAAGTCTAAACTTGAAAATTCCTTACCTAATCTCTCCACATTCAAGAGCTTTCACTTGCCTTTATCTATTTGGGATAGAATAAAAATTGAGTTATAAATTTGGATTTTCAATTGTTGCTAGAAGATCACCCATCCTTCTTGAAAGATTGTTAAAATCTGTATGCCTTCGGATCAAAGTTTGTGTAGAAGTCAGCGAGCCCTTCGAATCAAAGCTCGTGTGTATGAAGCTGGCGAGTCTTTCGAATAAAAGCTCGCAAGTGTAATTATTTTCATAATAATGGATTAAAGTCGAAGTGAATTCGAGAACTGGAGTAGTGCCTCACGGAGGATACCAAGATACATCGAGTGTTTATATTCTTACCTTATTTCCAGCACTTCTTTAAATTGACTATTAGCATTCTTTAAATTGTGCTTATTTTTTCCTTAAACCATATTCAACCCCCCCCCCCCCCCCCCCTTTCTTCTAGGGTGCTTACATAGAGGTAGACCTAAACGAAACATTGGTTGAAATTTTAAAGAAGATATTGTTTTTGTTAGTGTTACAGAGGGACACACGATCCATCCTTCACATAGCTAAATGGAAGATAATGATTCAAACACCTCAACTCCAAAAATTTGGGATAAAGAATTTTATGTTGATGTTCCACTAGTTGCCAATTTAAGTGAACTGATATGAAAGGTATGTCAGTAATCGATTATGAGATAATGCAGCTAAGTCCCATGAATTTAATGAACACATATTAGGCAACAAATCACGAGATTATTTACAAAATCAACATGCTGAACTTCGAACTTACTATAATTAATAATTTGATCACCGACATTCATTATTGGCCAATGTAGGTAAAATAGGCAATATCACAAATGACCACAAACTATACTTTTAGATTAACATACAAAGGGTCTAAGGGTTTGCACTTATTTAAGTCTCTCTTTGTTCATGGAGTTCTATGCCTACTGTAATTGCAGTTGTCCATTTATGATGTCGACAATTGACCCATGCAAGTTACAGATTATTCTTTACTTCCATGTTGCAGATTGTCCATTTATGACGTCGATAATGGATGAATTCTTTAATGGCTTCATACTTCACAGACTTACGAGAAGTTTATGGTCTTATTCTTTACTTCCATGTTGCAGATTGTGGGTTAGATTCTCAAAACATCCTCTATATAAAATGGAGGTAAGCTTGCATACCATCTTTACCCTTACTGAATCCTACAATAGCAGGGACCTTTGAAGCATGGTTTGCAGTCTCGGTATCGGTATTGGATCCTACTTAATTGGCAATTTCAGTGGTTTTCAATTGGTTGGTTTCGGGTATCCGTCGATACCTCGAACTATGCTTTGAACCCTTGGTACCATAATTATACATACATAAATGCTCTAGACTTGGGTTCAAGATAGATTCTCAAAACATCCTCTACATAAAATGGAGGTAAGCATGCATACCATCTTTACCCTGACTGAATCCTACAATAGCAGGGACCTTTGAAGCATGGTTTGCAGTCTCGGTATCGGTATTGGATCCTACTTAATTGGCAATTTCAGTGGTTTTCAATTAGTTGGTTTCTGGTATCAGTCGATACCTCGAACTATGCTTTGAACCCTTGTTACCATAATTATACATACATAAATGCTCTAAGACTTGGGTTCAAGACATCTGTAATGTGGCCTTCCACCTGCCATCTACCTTCCACCACAAAATGCCCTATCAGTTATCTTTCTGTACAACATTTCTGGAACTTATAAATGACAAACATTTACTGCTATAGGACAGTGAATACACTCAGAACTACAAAGATATGAACACATATCAGAGTAGCTTCACTCAGTTTCTTGGCGACGCTCATTCAGGGAATAGCAGAAAACTTGTAGACCCAAAACACAAGACTTATTAAGATTCACATGGGTTACTAGAAATAATCTAAGAACTTTGAGAAAACACAAGATCATTAGCTCCAATATTATTTGTTTAAATGTCGAATATGGCAAGCAGTGTTCAAAATTTCGGCCTAAGCGGCCGTCCGCGGTATCGGAAATCCCATGTTCGGCCTAGCTAGGCGTCTGTTCGGTCATGTTTGGCCCTGTTCGGACATGTTTGACGCCTAGGCGGTCCTGCTCGATTTTTGAATTTTTTTTTTTTGAATTTTTTATGCTTAGTTGTATTGTGGATATGTTGTTTGGGTTTGAAGATTGGATTTGAATTTTAGAACATTGAAATTTCAAATTTCAAAATTTTCAAATTTGAAATTTGAAAAAAAAAATTATGAATTGTATTATGGATTTAGAAGTTAGAATATGTTTGGATTTCAAATTTGTATTATGGATTTCAAATTTTAAAAAAAAAACGAGTGCTTGCCCTCCATTTTCGGCCATATCAAGTATTAGTCCCTTCAAGCTCTACTTTTATTATTGGAATTTGGAAACAATTCATTTTGCAGGAAATGAGGCTGATACATGAATATACTTCATACCCTTAATTTGCATGTGCAATAACTTGAGTTTTCGCCTTCTCAGTTCTTTAGGATGTGTTTACAATGGTACTAATCAGTGTTTAAGTTCCATTGAACAACACAGGCAAATGAGTTCTACTATTGAATTGTCTAATATGTAATCAACCTGATAATCTGATATAGATTTTGAATTAGTTGTCATTGAATTATTTCTTTTACTAGATTTTGAATTAGTTTTCATGGGAAGTGGCAACCTTAAATACCTGGAGAAGTCTTGATAGTTTCCCAACTATGAAGAAATAGGATTATTTATATAAATTCCTCTGTTGTTTAATTTTGAAGTGCCACATGTTTTATGCTATCCTGTGGTTCAGCAAATATGGATTTTATCACCTTTCACCATTGAAAATCTTCTCCTGTTGGAGAGCAATAACCCAATGTGCTGATGTCCTTCTTAGTTTACCAAAATGTCCAATGTAAACCAGCTTATAGATGCAAACATAATGGGTAATTAAATTCATTACATTATGATGACAGTGAATGTTCATGCACCATCTGCTACAATTTATTACAGAAGTGTTTTCTATTGGAAGGGCTATTTTAACATTTAGTATTCTCTTAGATTGGAACTGGTGTAACAAATGTGTTGATTAAAGCGAGAAAGGTAGGACAAGAATTCTACTGGCGAAACTGAGGTCCCAATACTATCAACTAGCGTTGCTTATGGTGTATACATGGCAGTCTCAAGTAACCTAAGGTATAACGCTTCTTTTGGTAATTGTTTTTGAGCTTTTATCATGAATTCTTATTTGATATGGTGGTATTTCCTGTTTACAGCAGTTCAACTTCTTCTTTTAAATTATTATAATGAGTATACATATTCTTAGCTTAGATTTCATATTATAAATTGTTGACCGACCAATTCTGAAAGCATCTTTGGTTTCCTTGTCATCAGAAAGCTAATTTGTTTTTTGGAAGTTTTTTCATGCAAAATGATCATTCATTTAATAGACACTATAAGGGTTTTAACATTTGAATCCTTTCGCGTTTGTTCACAAAGGCATACCTGCTCTGTGGTTTTTGTCATTTTTCTAGAGGATCATGACAAGTAGCAATAACACTCTCTCCTTTTTCTTCTAACTTCTAATCAATTACCTTGTCATGAGTTCAGCTGTGAATTATCTGGAATATACCTTGGTGAATCATTTTTGACCTGAAGATATGTCTAATAATAAATTTCTGATCTTTGGAAGTGGTTTCATCAAAATTATTATCAATAGATATAACTAGATTGTTCTGCACCTTAAGGTCTAGAATATTTGTGCTCATCTCTAACTTGAAGATTTATCGTGTTCCGATCATTATGGTTAATTTTGGTAGGGAAGTCTGAAATCAGAAAAGATGTCCTCACGATGTATTGGTAAGTGAAGTTGAAAATCAGCAAATATCATAAGAAATGACAAAAAAGAGAATATACATGTCTGTTAGGTAATACATCAGCATGTTTTTTAAAAATAAATTGTATATATTGTGTTTAATTCTACTTGGATCTTTGGATTATTGTGCAAGAGAGATGAATATGATTGCCCATAACAAATCTTATACTCTTGCACCTTCATAAGACTCTTTCATACTCTAGCTAACTTGGAGGGTTGCTATTTGGCTTAATGTTATGAATAGTAATATTGCAGAAGTTGAACTATATTGCATGTGTGAGTTTCCAGGTAGGTGATTGCTTGGGCACTTTGATCAAAATCTTCAAGGCGTCTTTCTTGCCATTTTTCGATGAGCTCTGTGTATATAACACCTATGTGGGTAAGTTTTCATCTTTATTATTTGCTTTTACATATTTCAAAAATCGTTTGACATAACTGGGACCTGTTAGTTTTAAATGACTTGATCTGGTGTAGCCTTTAGTAGTTGTGCAGTTGGTGTAGCCTTTAACACAATGTTACCAGGATCGTGGGTCGCTTTGGTACGTGGTACGCGGTACGGTACCTCAGCCGGTACACGGTGCGGTGGGGGTAGGCTTATTCGGTACGCTATTTGGGGTCGTTGTTCGTTTTTATCTGGGTTGTCTTTTGTACCATATACAATTATATAGAAGTATATCCCAAATATCATAAGTTCATAACCAAAGCCATCAAAATCCAAGTGAAGGAAAGCATAGACAATATTCTTGTAACTAAACCAAATATCATAAGTTCATAACCAAAGCCATCAAAATTCGGGTCGCTAAATTTGACGAATGGGTCGCGAACGCATCCCGTTTGGGGTCGTTCGTCCCAATTCGTGGTACGTAGGGGGGTTAGTGAATTAGGCAACTATACTTTAGCATGTCCTCTGGTTGGAAGACTTTACATTTTAGTAGCCATAAGCTTGATCTTCTAGTCTCTTTCCTTTATGAGGATGATTATCTTCTTGCTTTTATGAATTTTGAGCCTTTACGAGTCATTTTAATGATGGAGACAACATGCTATCAGGCCTAAACTCTGAACTGAACGAGGGGCAACTAAAATTAGTTCCGTCTAGGGCAACCCAACCCCTAGGGCCGGCCCTGGATTGGTCTACAATGAGTAGTTAGAAAAGAGGAAGACCTTCCAGCTACTCAGATGAAGTCACAAGAATTTGATGAGAGGTTAGATGCTCAATTTAGATTTAGCAAAGAAGTATTCACAAGAACAAACTCAAACAAGTACAAGGTGTCATGATTTCTGGTTATGATTCTTATGAATATAGTGTACAAAATATAATGTCATCATAAAAAAAGAGCACTTCAACAGGAACTGTGTAGGTATCAGAAAAGAAATCACCTATATAAGCTGCCATTTTTAAATTACTACCCTAAAAATGATAACATCAAAGCTGCAGGTAGAGAAGCTACCTAAGTGTAGTGTCAGTTAACTTGGCTACCTTGAGAGATGACTTTTACCCAGAAAATATTTTCAGTGCACAAGTGAGAAACTTACTTCAGAATCAGATCGTGCTAGGGCAATTAGAGGTGCAACACCACCTTCTCGTCCAATAGCAATACTGGATGCCAAAAAAGAAACCAATGAGTCGATACATTTGCAAAAGAAAAACAATTTTCAACAGAAAGAAAGATCAGCCACGTCTATATTAAAGTACGAACCATAAAGAAGCTATCATATCTCATTTAAGTTGGGCCAGCCTGTTTCTGGGGTTCCATACCTTGGGCCTTTATGTTTGTAAATATATAGTACACCTAAATATGTTAATCCCCAAAATTCGGGAGGAAGTTGTTGTTATTGTTGTTGTTGCCAACTCGTGATATGCATCATGTATCAATTTACTTGTGTATCACATGTGTATTGCGTAGTGTTGTGTATCGCAATATCCAATAACTCTAGGAGTTTTGGTCTATTTCGTTAATTACCATTAATCAAACTCAGGAGGATTTTTTCCCACCGTTTAAGGGTTAGGTCTGTACTTCTAAATCCAATAGCAATACTTGATGCCAAAAAAATAAAAAATAAAAACCAATGAGCCAATACATTTGCAAAAGAAACTGACAAAATTTCCAACAGAAGCCTCATGTTGGGATGAAGTACACCTAATATGTGAACCCCAAAAAGTCGGGATGAAGTTTTTGTCGTTGTTGTTGTGCACCTAACTCCAGGATGTCAACTCGCGATACGCATCGTGTATCGATTATTTGCTTATTGCATGTGTATCGTGTTTTGTATAGTGTATCATATGATACAATAATTTTAGGAGTTTGTCTATTTCGTTAATTGCCACTAATGAAACGCAGGGGGATTTTTGTCGCATCATTTATGCTGTAGGTCTATTCTTCCAATTCCAGTAGCAATACTAGATGCCAAAAAAGAAACCAATGAGTCAACACATTTGCAAAAGAAACTAACATAATTTCCAACAGAAAGTAAGATCAACCCCGTGTCAAACACTCGTGTCTTAATTTCCAACAGAAAGAAAGATCAGCCTCGTATTTAAGAAACCAATGAGTCAACACATTCTGAAAATATTTTTTAATTGCCAAACACTCTAATCCATAAAGCACGGATGGTCTTATAGATGTCTTATAGAATTTTCATTTCAACGTAAAATGTAATTTCCTATCAAAAAGTACTCCAGAAACACTCATTTATTTCAACCATCATGTTTTAATTCTATGCATGACATTCTTCTCAATCTCTCCTACACAATGAATAATCGATCTTAAATACCGTAAACTGTTACTCTTAGGTATCTCTTGTCCATCTATACGTACTTTCCTCTCATTCATCTTTGTCTTTTGGTTCAAATTACATTTTATATATTATATTTTTGTGATACTAATTTTAAAATTCTTAGATTCTAAAGTCTCTCTCAACACCTCTACTTTAGCATCTAGCCATTCTCTACTCTCATCGACCAACACAATATCATCAACAAACATTATACACTATGAAACCTCCTCCTACATATGCCTAGTAATCGCATCCACAACTAGCATGAAAAGGTAGAGACTTAATGTTGATCATCCTTGATGCAAGCCAATGATAATAAGAAACTCTTTACTATCTCCTCCAACGGTTCGTACGGTCATCACGACTCCATCATACATAACTTAATAGTCTTAATATTTCTACTAGGAACGTGTTTCTTCTCCAACGTCCACCACATTAACTCCCTTGGAACTCTATCATAAGCTTTTTCTAAGTCAATAAAAATCATATGTAAATTATTTTCTAAAAATTATTATCACTCTTCTTAATAAGTAAATGACTTCCATAGTAGATCTTTCTAGCATAAACTAAAATTAATCCTCTAAAATTCTAGTTTCTTTTCTTAATCTTTACTCAATTACTCTTATATAGTTTCATGATGTAGTTCATAAGCTTAATTCATCGATAGTTGTCACAACTATGTATCCATCTCTTATTTTATATATTGGTACTATGATACTAGTTCTCCATTCATCGCGTATTTTCTTAGTCCTTAGGATTGGTTGAATAAATCGGTAAGTTATATTAATCATTCTCACCTAGGTATTTCCAAACCCTAATGGAATATCATCATGCCCGACCATTTTTCTACTTTTCATCTTCTTTAAAGCATCCCTAACTTCATCGATTCTTATTTTACGACAATAGCAATAAGACCTATCACGAACTTTGTATCTAGACTAAGCTCTTATAGGTTACTCTCGTTAAATAACTTGTGAAAATGACTCCTTCACCTCTCCTTAATATCAGTTTATCATACTATTACCTTTTGATTTTCACTCTTAATATCTTTAATACAATCTAGGTCTCTACTCTTCCTTTCCCTACTTTTTGCAAACCTTATTTTTTTTCTCCCTTTCTAGTTTCTAACCTCCTAAACAAATAATAATAAGTCTTAGATTTAGCTTCACTGCTTTTTTAGCTTCCTTCTTTATTCCTCTCTCTCAAATTTTTCTTGACTTTGACACTTTGCCATTCTTTATAGGCAATGTTTTTTTTCCTTAATTACCTTTAAGAGTTCCTTGTTCCACCACCAACTTTCTTTAGAAGTCCAACCATTGCCTTTAGAAACTCCTAAAATCTCTTTTGCCACTCTCTTAATGCTACTTGACATATTACACTACATAACATTAGAATTTCTTCTATGTTCCATATTCCTTATTTATTATTTTTTTTCTCCCTTTCTAGTTTCTAACCTCCTAAACAAATAATAATAAGTCTTAGATTTAGCTTCACTGCTTTTTTAGCTTCCTTCTTTATTCCTCTCTCTCAAATTTTTCTTGACTTTGACACTTTGCCATTCTTTATAGGCAATGTTTTTTTTTCCTTAATTACCTTTAAGAGTTCCTTGTTCCACCACCAACTTTCTTTAGAAGTCCAACCATTGCCTTTAGAAACTCCTAAAATCTCTTTTGCCACTCTCTTAATGCTACTTGACATATTACACTACATAACATTAGAATTTCTTCTATGTTCCATATTCCTTATTTTATTTCTTTACTTCTATTTTCATCTTCCTCCCTTTATCATTGGTCTTTAAATAGTACTAACTTCTCTCATTTCTAAGTTACATTGTCTAGTTCTCGGTCTCTTCTCTATTCTAGTATCTCTTCCATTTCCTAATTGAAATATCTAAACGTACAAGATTCTTAATATATAGTACACTTAAACATGTTAAACCCAAAAAATCAAGAAAGTTTTTGTTGTTATTATTGTTGTTGTATACCTAAATCCATGTAGTCAACTTGCGATGCACATCATGTATCAATTTGTTTTTTCATGTGTATCGTGTGTATCTTGTGTATCGTATTATACACTAACTCTAGGAGTTTAGGTCTATTCGTTAACTACCATTAATGAAACGCATGAAATTTTTTCGCACTATTTATTCTAAAAAAATAGATTTATACTTCTGAATCCATATATAAAGAAGATTTTAAATAAATTCCCATAATTTCTTACATGTTTAATCTTTACAGATCTATGTAGTTCTAGAATCCATATTCTTAAAAATACATTACATGACAAAATGGCGTCCTACTGCCACGAGGCTCCTGCTTATGCATTGAGCTAGAGAGGGCGCCGACTGGCGTGACAATAAGGCTTGATGCTTGCATCTTCGAGAATGCAGGTTTGAATCACAGAAACAATCTCTCCATTTCTTACATGACTCTTAAGTTAAAAAAAAAAGATACTACCAATCAGTCTATATGTATCACATCGATCAACCGATAAATAACAAAATGGTAGTACATCGTATTGTAACTTATGTATGTATCATGTATCATACAATACTTAAGAAAATGGACCTAAATATGTTAAGAATCAAAATGACGCTTGAGAAAGAGGGAATGAGCTTCATTTTAACCACCACCCTAGACCAACTAGCAACTAAACAAATTTAGTAATAACAATTTTCTAAAGCAAACCATCAAAAAGCCAAGAGAACTATCTTTAGAACTCCATAAATCTAACTAGCATATATAGCTTAGAGTCAAATCTTCTGCACTCCAATGTGTTAATTCCATTCAATCTACCTGATCAAAGCTTTATATATATATAACAGGTGCTTTTGGTTAAATAGATTATTGTGTGAACACTGTTTTAGTGTAAACATCGTCAGGCTCAAGCGTATATCCTCCACCGCCTAGACGCCCGTCCGACTAGTGCCTAGCGTCTTTTACAACCTTGACAATGTGTAGAAAGGATGACTAAAAGTGTATCACCACCTGCGATGCTGAATTTATCTTGATCTTCTTACAGGCCACCAACATAGAAAATGCATCATTCGATGATTGTCATGGATACAAATACATCAAGTGCTTTTAACCCAAATCAAACTGATGAGACTAATCCAATGGTCACTCGCTGCTAACCACCTTTTGTCCCAAATTTTGGATGCTTTTTCGGTAAACGTTAGTTACCTTTATGTTATTTGCGCCCAGTAATTGGTTTATGATGAGTTCTCTAGGGATAGTCAGTCTGAATTGGACGTACATGCCTATGACTTTGTTTCCCTACCATACTCAATAGAAACATTTCTGTCGAATCTCCAGCGTATCCAACTGATTTTAGTAGAATGGTTATGAAAGCATTTAAGACAATCTTTTGTCATGCATTATCCAATGTCCCAAATTAATAAGGATTCTAATACAGTATTATCTGAAAGTGCCACTTCCCGTGACATCGACGGTAACTAGGGTTTTATCAACTAAACAAAAAAATACTACAAGAATTTACGCCAGTAATCAAGTATATACTAGGTCCCATTCTATACTTGAGCTATTTACTGCTAGTTCATTTGGAAAAAGCATTGCTACTATCCCTGCATCCCATATAATCAGTCCACAGTCAGAGATAATACTGCTTGGCTGTTTTTAATTATAGTATGACAGAGTGAAGGAGTTCCAGACAATCTTTCACGTTCTAAGTTCCAACAGTCGAAACTAAAAATACGAATTTAAAATTGAAACTGGTTCCCTAATATTTGGCATACTTAGAATCACCACATTGTAGCTGAAACTTACAACTTATATAATAGTCGTGACTCCAAAATTTACAGAGCAAGAAAGAACTACTTAAATATTACCTATTTGCTTCAGATACTGACAATCCCCACAAGGCACCTGCAGCTCTTTCTTGGAGACCTTGAGAAGCATTAGAAGACGCTTGAGCAAGAGCAACCTGAACAATAGAGCCAAAAGAAGAAGAATAAGATAAATCAAATGATATAAGAAGTCAGTCTTCACAAACACCAATGGCACAACAGCTCGTGATAGGAAAAAGAGGAGAGGTTGACCAACTGCAAAGTGAAAAGTTAATCACTGAGAAGTCAGGTATTGTCTTCATGCAAAACAGTACAGAAAAACCCAAAGGAAAAAAATGTCAATACGAATTCAACAAAGCAACTTTACTTAATTATACGTCCTTTATCAAGAGCAAGACCTTCCTATTTAGGATGAGTTCATGCAAAATGAACAATCATACCCTAAGGAACAGAGCTAAGCTGCAATATCAAACAAAATAATTTCCAGTGTAACAAAGGACTATCAAGGGAAGCCAATCAACTATCCTTTGTCTAGTGCTCCGACCAATTTAACAAGACCACAAGATACCTTGTTTTAAACTTATTCAAAATAAGCAGGACAACAGATATGATTACAGATCTAGTGGCTAGAAAATTAGGTTGCTTAATCTAACATTACCAGTTCTGTACAGAATTGCTTATGGTAAGATCAAAATAGTGGCACTGAGGACAATCAGTTCTAAATTGGCTAGCATGTTCAAAATAACCAAGGACATTCTTAGTTCAAACAAAAAGGAGGTCAAATAAATTAACAGAGTCAATTCACAAAATTCTTGGGAGCGCTCTTTCATATTTGCAGATTTTTAATAAAAATGAAGAAACATGCAAAATCAAAGAGTGGCATAATAACAAGATAAAAATATATGAGAACAGAGAGAAAACATGCACATAGTGACAAGATCGCCATTCGGGAATAAATCGCAAGGTCAAAAAGTTAGTGAGTTACACGCGCGCGCGCACGTGCAGTGAGTGTACATCTAAATTTTATCTAACGAGGTAAATGTAAATCAAATATGAAATAAATTTTAATACATTCCAAAAATTATGAAGACAACATAAGTGTATTAAATATGTCAAAAAATGTATTGCAAAGTGCATACTGATGTTAAATGACACTCAGATTTCAAAAGATATACAAATGAAATAAATTTTTAGAAGAAAATAACTAATGAATCAATTCCAAAAGTTAATAAAAATCCTAAATAAGATCTTTTTTTTTGGGTGCAAGACACGGTTCGTGAGATAGAGAAACGGTTCGAGAGGACAAACTGATCACATTGAAGAGAATTTTCTAGTTTCTCAGAAATAAATTATGTTTCTTTTCACTCTTTTTTTTGAAGCAATATATCTATATGAAGGGTACTATTGTGCCAACACTCGTTAGTCCCCAAATGCCAATGTTCTAGTGATCCACCTTGTCTTATGGTGTTGATTCATTAGGTTCATTAAATATTTATTGCAACACCTAAGAATAATTTTATTAAAAAATGTTCTTAATACATCTAAAAAATTGCAGGTAATTTTGTGTAGAAAATATTCTAGAAAAGTTTCATTCAATTTGAATTAATTCCTCGCATCAAGGATCTTTGAGAATTTTTTTTGGAAAGTTTAACATATCAAATTTTACACTTTGTAAAAGGTTCTTTGGAACTTTTATGAACTGGATATGAGAAAAAAATTATAATGGGAATTTTTAATTGTAAGCGCCAATTGAAATGTAATATTCATGAAAACCCTAAATAATAAACTTTTTGGAAGTGATATATGTAAGGAAGTTTGAATCTTTACTAAATAACAAAATAACAGTACGAGGTGTCCCCTTAATTTTTAGTATGAGGTGTTTTGAACCCCCACCCCAATAAGTGTAAATATTGAATTATTTTGAGTCTTCAATTCGGAGAAGGGTGAAATCGTGCAACTAAAGTTTATATATATATATATATATATATATATATATATATATAGAGAGAGAGAGAGAGAGAGAGAGAGAGAATTAAAAGGTTATGATTATATATACAACTTCCAGAAAAAAGTCCTATAGAGTAAATAAAAAAGGAAAGATTCCTCATTTATAGAACCAAAGCAGAACACCCACCCTTGCATTTATAATATAAAAATATTAATATGAAACTGCCAACAAGAATCCCATAACAACCTTCCATTTATAAATAAAGGTCAGAGTCAAAAGAAAACAACAGTCGAAATGTTGTCACAAAAAATGTGTTCCAACTTTTAGTCCCCCGTCGCTTGGGAATTAGAGTGGTAAGTTGGACAGTGGTTATAGATAGGAGTGTGTCTGATAGCAAAGAAGGCCCAAGGCAGTAGCACAGGCGTGTATTGCACTTTTTTTGCGCTGAGCTCGCGAAAAAAGGTGAAACTTTATTTTATCCGTGAATGGACGGATTTGGGAATTAGAGTGGTAAGTTGGACAGTGGTTATAGATAGGAGAGTGTCTGATAGCAAAGAAGGCCCAAGGCAGTAGCACAGGCGTGTATTGCACTTTTGTGCGCTGAGCTCAGAAAAAAGGCAAAACTTTATTTTATCAGTGAATGGACGGATATTCGTGTTTATTTCACAGACTGTCAAATAAGTCGTGTATATGTGCGACGAGTCTGTCATTTGTGAATAATGCACAAATTGTTCGCATTATTCACGTATATTGTTACAAAGCATCTAGCAAATAGTAGCAAAAATCTCCCAACTTCAAGCCATTGCTTTCAACAACTATTCTCCTTTACATCTTGCTGATACAGATCAGCATATCAAACACTGTGATTGGGAATATGCATTACCAGCCAACCAGTCATCATAAAGCACGCTGGAAGATAAAGGATGGCCTTTCATTTATGAGTGATGCTTTAGCCAATTTTACATGAAGTAGAACATATCAGCAGGAGTAACTGAATGGCTAGCTTCCATTACCCATAGTAATATCATGAATTTTGATGTGTCCCCCTAACCTAACAAAGTACGAAATTTGATAATATATATATATATATATATATATATATATATATATATATATATATATATATATATATTATGATGACAATGCGGTCTTCAGGCAAACCATTCCATATTTTCTCATACAAATTAACATCTTAAGACTATGAAACGGGCCTAAATAATTGATAGACGGAAAGTGTTCGTGAAGTGCCATTGCATGTTGTAAACACAGGAACAAATTGTTGAGGAAAAAATAATAATTCCGTTCAGTCAATTATCTAAACATATATGTAGACGGAGACCAAAAGCTTACCAGAGCTTCAACACCACCACCAGCAGCAATTGCTTCTCGATTTCTATCATCAAATGAAAGATTCCATAGAGCACCAGCAGCTTCTTGTCTATTGAATGTGTACAAGTTAAAGCACATTAGCTTTATTGGCCTAACCACTTCAGGCTTATAACAAGCAATTTACCAATAAGTCTTTACAAAATACAATAGGTTGCAATAAGTAATAAAATTGGAAGGTCAAATATAAGTATATAAGTTTCTCAATTATAAATAGGGTATCCCAGTGCCATAAGGTTCCTGCTAATGCAGCATCCGGGGAGGAGGAAGGATCAAGATGTACATGCAGCCTAACCACCATATTTTATGGAGGTTGCTTCTGCAACTTGAACCTGCGTCCTCCAAGAAGCAAGTGCCAAGCCTTACCATCGCACCAGATAATGTTTGTAATGCAAATAGAAAATGTTGACTGATATTCTACTAAGAAAAAATGGAGCAAGTATAGAACTGTTCTCTTTTATGGTGGTAAAACAGTAAAATATCAATTATTTATGAAGGTAGGCCAACACATTGTATATCAAAATAAAATAAAAGTGACCGTGTTCCAAAAATGGATTGATTCACAATTAACAGGGAGACTAATCCGCTGCTTAATCCGATTAATCAGGTGGCCAGTTAGTCAAGAACTCCAAGTGAACGTGCAATTGCGATGAATCAGCAGAGTAACCGATATTATCAGTAACCAGACATGGACCGAGGGCATAATAAGAACAGTTTATATTACAATGAAAATTACTAGTACAAAAACCAACATTTACATGTTAAAGGAAGACCATGTTGCACGGATACTCCTCGGGAGAACTGTATGTGTCTATTCCAACCAGTATTGGACACAATACTACGTCGAGACTCATGTTGGATATAGCTTGCCCATGTCTAGGCTCCAAAGGGAGAAAAACATAATTGAAAGTGGTTTGGTATGGTCATGATCATGATCATGCCAAACATGATTGAGATTTGAGAAAGCAACATTTATTTGCAATGAATACCTTCAAGATTGGAACCTAGTAGCATAAAACACGTTTAAATATAGATATTAATAACATCTAATTATAAAAATATTTATATAGATATAAATAACTATATCCATGTCATACGCACATGCCAAAAATTTCAAAAAGAATAGTATCCATATCTGAATCTGTCTCCATTTATGCAACCAGACCTAGAATTTATGTTTACTAGAATGTCACTACAATCCTCACATGCACAAGTATGCAGGGGAGACTGCAAGAAGTTTGGAAACATTCGAAGTCAAAAATGGCAAGACTTGCATCTAGCGTACATCATATCTGATTTCAGATGATCAATATCCAAAAGAAAGGTCCTGCATTGGCTTGTATCCAACGGAGAGATCAAACCCCAACTATATCAAGGAAAATTAGGATCCACATGTTCAACAAAAAGTAAAAAGTTAGACAGAGAATTGCTAAAACGAAATTAAAATAAAAGGAAACCCGAAAGCATGTGTGGACGAATTGACCAACACCCAAACCTTATGCTGGAAATTAATCTAATTCTTGAACGCAACTCAATTGAGGTCATTCGCAGCCTTTAATAAAAGAATAGGTCATGATGACTGCATGCGAGATATCTATATATAGAACCTTTTGTGAAATATGCAATTGTCACTGAGAAATAAAAAAGCATGCATTTTCCAAAAGGGATTCAAATTTTTCTAATCACCTTGGCGGCAGCTAGTAAGGAAATATACTATCCTTCTTTTGGGTCTTCAATGCCATGAATTAGCCAAAACCCTTAGCAGGATTGACTTGTGTTTATACATAAGTTAGTTCATAAAAAAATGCTATTACCTTACACCTTCATTGGGAGAACAAGTTAGCTGTACCAGTGCCTCGAGAGCACCTGCTTCTTGTCCAACAGCAGCATTATTGCCATCGCTATCTCCATGAGCAGCCAAATTAGCTAAGGCACGAGCAGCCTATAGAGGGAATGAATAAATAAGTAAACAAGTAAAAGCTACAGCAAATTGTATATAAAATCTGCTTAGAATTATAAGATTCATACAAAAACAAGTGTAGGGTAGTCTAAGCACTTTGACAGAGCATTGCAATCACATAAGCCAGAATGAGAACGTAATTCAATCATACAAATCATAAGGAAGAAACTGAAGACCTACTTTTTTACATAGGAAGTAAAATTTGGGCCTTATCACATTAATGATACTGACTCTCTTATTTCTTTTTCTTGCTAAATTGAACATTTGATAATTCAGAAGTAGTGTACAACGAAAGAAAATCAGGTGCTAATATTTTGCTAATGAGAAAAAAATTACCATATATGGCATATCCAGTAGAACATAAGCCTTTACCTCCAAGGGCATGGTGTAGTGGTAACACTACCAAGGGAAGGGAGGAGTGGGCATGGGTTTGAATAGCAGCCCTAGCAATAATTAAATGGGAGAGAGTCATGGTGCTAGTAACCCAGGACAAGGAAGGTCATTAATGACTAGCCATATCTCAAAAAAAGACAGCGTTTATCCCAAACTTTTGCCATTTGAATCCTTTTCTTACATTCAGTTTTGTTAAGGGTCATGTCCATTGTTATATTGGTAAAAACCACATCCTTTGTTACTCAATCCAAGTTTGTTTAGACCTACCCTTAGTTACAGATACTCCTTTGACTAATATCTTACCGCTCTTTCTAATTAGCTCCTTTTACTAATATCTTATCGCTCCTAATTGGTGAGTCTAGTGGTCTATGTTGCACATCAAAAACCAAAGGTGTCAAAAGTGCATCTAGCCCCATGCCTAGGCAAGAACCTCAACACCAAGGGAGACTGCCCCTCGCTTCAGCTAGCCACGTGTCTTGCTTTTGTTGCAAACAAATGCGACCTTATACAAGGACTCAATAACATCATCGACCCTCCTCGTACAAGGTTCAATTGTTGTTGAAGCTTTACTATTTTATTACGAGAAGGACCTTGGTGCCTATGTGCATTTTTCGCCTTCGATAACTATGGTCCAACCACCTTAGACGATTCTCTCCCGTTCTCAATTGGGGACACCTCCAACTTTCCACAAATACACTATCTCCTATCCTACCTATCAATGTAATATGGCACATCATAGTGAACATAAATATTCAAAGAACTCTTACCAAAACTATTACTCAGCTATCCAAGTTGTAGGTAACATACTTGGAAGAGATGAATAATTAATTTTCTACATGTAATAATACAATTGTCACACAGATTCCAATGAACATAACAACAAACATGAGCAGGCAAAAGCTACAGATGAAGTGATTAATGAACAATGTCCCAAAAACTTTTAGTCTGAACAATGATTTCCTGTGATAAATGCATCACAGCTTGGAACATCGCTACACTTCGAGTTGTTACTTACTTTGATCCTATTATACATGATTAAAGAGCTCTTCAGTTTGGCTGGAAACCGGAGCTATTATCTGCAGCTAATTTGTAGCCAACAACACCCCCGTGTTTGGTTATTTGCACTTACAGCATAGGCTGCAACTACAACTGTAATCCATGTTACATAGCCTGCAAGAGATGTTATAGCCAAAGTTGAATAACTACAACACTATTAGCGCCTTGTTCCATGTGCAGACTGCTAGATCAGCAGAGAGAGAAATTAACTACTTAACGAACCAGCACCTACTTTACTGCAGATGTGAATGCAATTCAACCAGATTCTAACAGTATTCCTTGCAAGTAGTGTTGCATTGCAATTGGATTTGCACTACCTTTGACTTTTCATGAAAGAAAACAGACCCCAAATGTTTTTGCCTCGGCTTGGACCATCATTGGTTTTCTGAAGATCATCTTTCGACTTTCATGGAAACTGAATGACCAAGGAGTTTAAATCCAAACATCAAGATCTCAGTCAAACAAAAATATTCGGCTATAAATCCAACCAACTCATTAAAGTCTTAGGATGAACTATGAAGCACATGCTTTCCGTACTTCATCTTAGAGTCAATAACTACCTATTTTGATTGAGGTTGCAATAATTTACCTTCTTTGGGCATGTACCAAATTGCAGCTACCTAGAGGACGGTAAAATAAAAATTAACAGAAAAGGACGATGCATTAATGCTTTACTTCTGTTTGGACCGTCATGGTATTTTGGTGAACATCTTTCAACATTCACAAAAACTGAACAACCAAGGGGTTTAAATCTAAACATCAAGAATATCTCAACCGAACAAACTTCTTCAGCTATCAATCCAAAAAACTCATTAAGTCTTAGTTTCAAGCACACACTTTTGGCTCTTCATCGTAGAGCCAAAACTTCCTAATTTAATTGAGGTCGTAACGTTTTACTTCATGTAGCCAAATTACAGTTACAGAGAGGATGGTGAAATAAAAATGATTAGAAGAAAAGTGGATGTCCGACAACCTTATCCTGTGGCTTTACTCTGTATAACCCTTAAAGTTGTTATAACCAAACACCTAGACAATGGGTAAGACTGAAACAACTAGCACAAGGACTCCTCATCAGTCCAAGATATAACCCTCGATGCCTTGTGTGCTATTGAAATATAGAGGGGTACAGGTAAGATATCTCTAAAATGGACGCTTCATAGGTATAATAAGAGAATATAAGAACCAAACTGCCAAAGGTTTTATGGAAAAATCTTACCTCAATCACAGAAGCCTTTACTAAGGGGTGCACCTACACAAAAGAGAATGACAGTTCTATTGATGGTCCAAACAATTTGGCCAACTCTTTTATGAGGATTTCTTCATGCTGAGTCATGCTTCACAAGCGACATAATTTCGAAGGGAAAGGACCGGATGTTGAAGTTGATGCACTTATTTGTTCCTATTTAAAACCTAAATGTGACTTTTGCCTCTTAAAGTTCCAATTATAAATTAACTTAAACTTCCTGGATGCATAAGTTGCCCATAGAAGGCAAAAGGTCAGAATTCGAACAAGCTTGTCTTGGTGCCTTTACCAGTGCTACTAAGTTGATGCATCAATTAGTGTGTTAATATCAAATACAGAATAATCTGAAGTCCATTGCAAAAAAAGGTAAATACTTGAAGCAAAAACATATAAGAGACGACTGAATGTAAAAAATTGATACTTTAAGTACAAACATACAGATAGAGAAAGACAATGCTTCGAGCTGACTATTCGCAGCGAAAAAGTTGTGTTTAAATGTCCCCCAAAGCCTCAGTATTTTGATATTAATATGTAACAAGATAGACTCGAGATAAAATAAAAAGGATAGCAAAAACCAAACAGGTGAGACCTGCTCTTGCACTCCATCAACCTTGCACGACCTAGCAAGCGTCACCAAAGCATGAACCCCACCTGCCAGTGCGACCTCCATGCTGCATTTGTCATCAGCAGCCAAATTCGCAAGTGCTCCAGCCGCTCGTTCCTGATTAAGAAAACAATAACAGATAATCCATGCTCATAAAATCATCAATCTCCGATCATCGATAGCAAACTGAAAATCCACAGCACTTACGAGGACTCCATCAGTCCCAGAAGGCCATTTGAAAATCAGGTCCACCAGAGCCTTAATCCCGCCAGCAGCCGCAATTGCCGCCTGAAAGGGGGGAAAAAAACTAATGAGCTACAGAAACACAAACAATCCTTTTGAGAGATCCAATAAACTTTGCAGTAATCATATGCAAACCTTGTGCTCCTCTCCAACAGAGAGATTCCAAAGCCCTCCGGCAGCCTCTTCTGCAACTAGCTTGTTCATGGACCTCGCAAGCTCTGCAAGAATCACAATACCTCCTGCTGCTGCAACTGCCTTAGCAACTTTGGAATTCACCGATAAATTTGCTATTGCCTGCATGAACAGAAGTTCAATTTGTTTCCATAACCAACTAAAGATCCAAAGTTGCTTAAAAAAAAGGTGATATCATTTTCAAGCAAATCCAACCTTTGAGGCTTCTGATTGTACGCCCTCCCTCCCAGATTTAGCGAGTTCTAGAAGCAAAGGCACTCCATTGTTCTTCATCACCGCTTCGGCTCTTGCCGGGTCGACAGTAGCATTCTCGTCATCAATCACAACGAAAGTGGCGAGACCCGTGGCAGCCCTCTCCTGAACCTCCTCCTGCGAGCTCTTCCCCAAGCCAAGCAGCAAAGCTGCTCCCTGGTTCAACCAAAACTCGTCGATCCCGAGCGGGTTCGTCTCGGCTATCCGAAGAAGAGACTGGGACAGAGTCCACTCGAGCCAGCACATGATATCGCTCACGACCCTGTCCTTCTTCTCCCACCTCCTCCACTCCCCAAAGACGTCTTTTTCCTTGACGTCCGACACGGAGAACAAAGAAGCGATCCCTTTGAATACGTCCGTGAAGAACGCGAGCACCAGCTTGCCCTTCTTGGAGCAGAACGTCGACGGGCTGTGGTTTCCTTCCATCTCGAGAGCGACACAATTCAACGCGCATATGACCCTAACACTCTTCGAGAGGGACAGCAGTCTCGAGACGGCGCTGGGGCTCACATCGGTCCTCGACACGTCGACCGCCGTGAGGTTCGGGAGCTTGCTCCAGGCGAGCGCGGCGGAGGCCCAGTTGAGACCGGTGGTCCCGGAGAGGGAGAGGAAGCGGAGGGACGCAACATCCCCGAGAGCGGACTCGTCAACGTTGGAGCAGTCGGTGAGGGAGATCTCCTCGAGGGAGGGGCAGTGCCTGGCGAGGGCGGAGATGGCGCTCGCGCCGACGTCGCGGACGCTGGAGAGGCGGAGCGTTTTCAGCAGGGGGCAGCAGGTGGCGACGAGGCGGACGGAGTCACCGGTGAGGGTGATGTGGTCGGCGGGGGCGTCGGTGAAGATCTGGAGGCTCTGGAGGGCCTCGTGGCGGGCCGCGAGGACGGAGAGGGCGGCGTCGGAGAGGTCGCGGCAGGAGTCGCCTGAGAGGTGGGAGAGGGCGCTGGAGCGGAGGTGGATGAGGGCGGAGGCGGAGTCGGAGCCGCGGAAGCGGAGGCGGAGGAGGCTGGGGCCGCAGCGGGGGGAGAGGCGGGAGGCGGTGTCTGGGTCGAGGCGGTGGGAGCGGAGGTCGAGGTGGGACCAGAGGCAGGGGGAGGAGCCGAGGAGCCGGAAGGTGCGGCACGTGGAGGAGAGGCTGGCGCGGTCGCGGTAGCTCATGCGGGAGAAGAGGCCGACCACCGTGTCGTCGGGGAGGCTCGTCCAGTCGACGACGACCGCGTCGAACACGCCGCCGGCGACATCTCCTCCGCCGACGTTTGCGGACACGGTGGCGGCGGTTTCCTTCTCCTTGCCCTTGGATTGGGCGACCTTCCTCTTCACTCGCCGGGTCATGGTGGACGGGGTGGGGTGGGGGTGAGGAGAAACCCTAATTTAGGTATCACCGCACCTGTATATCGGCCATTTCGTTCCGGATCGGCGGTGGAAATATAGGGTTTCGGCGATTTCTAGGGTTTTTTGGGGGAGGAAATTGAGCTGGAGGAGGAAGAATTGGGGAGGAGCTCCGTTTATTAGACGAAGGGACCAAGGGACTACTTATATATGTACGTATATGAGGGGATGGTGGTATCTGTCTTTTGTGTGTGAGAGGTTGTTTGTTCCTTGTGAATTTTTTCTTTTATATTTTTTTTTTTCTATATATTGTCTTTTTATCTAATTTTTATTATTGTCTTTTTATCTAATTTTTATAAAAAAAAATTATAATTTTTTATTTTAGTTTGTTTATGGGTTCATGTTATTTTCTTTCCTAGGTTAAACATTTGGGAGCTTGTTGTATATGGGATATGGGGATTGTTTGGTACAATTTGAAAACAAGTTTTTGGTGGAACGAAGCTAAATTGTAGTGATAATTTTTACAAATCCATAATATGTATTTTGATTCCCGTTGTATAAGTGAATTTAATGGCTTAACGTATAGATTTGAAAGACGTGGATATACTTCCCAAGTCAGAAAAGAATAGTATTATTACATAAATAAGAAATGCATGTCTATTGGTAAAACTTGACAATATTGTGTATACTTGTTTAAAACTAAGTTTTGACAAGGTATATACATACGATTTCTTTTATTTTTTTCCCCTAAATTAGTGTTGTAGGTTGAGTTTTCAATTGACATTGCTTATGGGGTTTGTTTGGTAGCTCAACTTTGGGTTGGAAGTGGGACATTTTTGAAGTCATTTGCTGAACTCACGTGAGTTCGGATGTTTTGTAGGAGGGAGTGAAGTCATTTATGTTATATAGGTGAAGTGACTGCCGTAATTCATGTCTTCCATTATTTCTCCTCTTTTCACATCCAAAAATTTGTGTGAAACTGCTCTCCAGGAACTCCAAAAAGAGTCGTGTGAGAAACTGCGTTGTAAGTAGCTATTTTTTAGATAATTATGTGATCACCCTACCAACGGTCTCTCCCGCCATTCTGAGGGCATTGTAAGAAAAATATTTGGAATTTTTTCAAACTGTTTTCCTTCGTCCCTCTTAATTTGCAAGAATTTCTTGTAGATCTACTCGATCTACATGCAAACAAATTTTTTTGAACAAAATTTGTTAGATCTACTCTAGATATACTAGATATAGTAGAAGATCTACTAGATTTACTAGATCTACGATCGAGTTGTAATTTTTTTAAGAATTTTGTCCCAAAATTTTTAATAACAGGTTATTTTGGAATAGTAATTATATAACTAAGATTTCTGGTAAGACATGAAGAAATATAACCATCAATTATCATATTTTTCTTGGAGTATTTTTTTTCTTAAATCCTTGACATGTACATTTTTTTTTTTTTGCAACAATAAAATTTGAAGTATAATCGTAACTATTGTAGAGAAACCTGTAATTGATTTATTGTCAATTAAAAATTTGCTTCTTCTTTTGGTTAGAAACTTTAACGTGTAGTTTTAATTTGTTTCATGTTTTTATAACAATATACAACAACAACAACTATATCCTCATACAACACCCACTTGAGCTTATGTGGATTTTGTGGGCACTAGCATTAGCTACAACAACCACTTTTAATTTGTTTCTAATCATTTTCCTTTTACAATATTTAGAAATCCCATGTTTCACAAATCTGGATTATATGCACTGCTTATTGGAATGATAAGAATGGGATACTAGTTATGGGTACAATATTTGCATACTACTAATACTAGTTTGGTAATAACATGGTATAAATTTGGATTGTAGATCGATTTCTTCAACCCCAATGATCCGATGATTAATACTTCTGTGAGTAGTATAGTTACATTGATTACAATAATCGTAACTTTGATAGAGAATGAAGAAAACGAGCGAAGTGTCATTCCAAGAGAACCATCCTAAATTAGAGAACAATGGCGGAATGACCATATGTATCAGATCTTGACTGTTGGGCCAAGAAACAGTGTACATTAACTAAGAATGAACACGGGTCCATTCTATAGGCTAGCTGAAATGTTGCGTAGCAACGGTTCCCTTTATGATACACGACATATTTGTGTAGAGGAACAACTCGCACTTTTTCTCTATATGTTGGGACAAAAGTCCAAGAATAGAGTATGTTGGAGTAAATTTATCCTTTTTCGGAGAAAATTTATAGGTACCTCAATAAGGTACTTGGTGCTATATGTTCCATTAAAGAAAAGTTCATGAAGCATTCTAGAGCTGATGTCCCCTTGAAGATCAGAGAGTCGTGTGAATGGTATCCTTATTTTCAGGTGATTTATTGTTAATTAATTAGTACTTTGGCAACATTTTTGCTATGAAAATGAAATCACAACAAATTATATTTAGTTATAGGATTGTATGGGTTGATAGATGGGACACATTTTCAAGCTACTCTCTCATTGTCTTTGGCGACGAGGTCTAGGGGTAGAAAGGGATTAACACAAAATATTCTAGCCGTTGCTACCCTAAATAAGATGTTTACATATATCATAGCTGGATAGAAAAGTTGTGTTAATGACATGACTATCTTAAAGGATGCCCTTTCTAGACTTATTCCCTATGGTTTGAAGGGCATTATAGGTAACCAATATTTTAATAATTGTAAGATAATATCTATTGAAGCATGTACAATTATTATAGTATTTATGTGTAACAAGAATACTCCTTCAATATTTGTATACAAGTACTACCTAATAGATGCTGGATATACCATGATGCATGGTTTCATTGTCCCCTATCGTGGAGTGAGATATCACCTTAATTCGAAGAAAGATCATAAACCTACTAACCTAAAGGAACTCTTCAACTATAGGCACTCTTAATTGCTCACTAAAATAGAATGTGCATTTGCAACTCTCAAAAATAGGTTATGTATTTTGAGGGGAAAGAAATTTCACGACTTTTCTACGCAAGTTGACATAGTGCTAGCTTGTTGTGTCCTTCGCAAAGTATATCCCAATGATGAGTTAATCGCCCGCGACTAGAAAATTATAACAGAACTGAAGGATGTATATGATGATAATTTGTTTAACTAAAGCATGTACAATTATTAATCGCCCCCCTCATGCTCTGCCTTCGGCCTCGGGCCTCCCTGCCATCTCACGCGAGCACAAGCACGTGTAAAGTAGCACGGTTGGTGTTCTAAAGAATAGGTTGTTAGCATAGAATAAGCAATAGGCTAGAGTGCATTGGGAGATGTGAGTGGAAAACTTAATCAAAATACTCCTACGGGATGAACATATAAAACTGTAGGATTACTCTTGGGGGTAAAGTCAGTGGTGTGGACCAAAGGGTTTATAACCATTTAATTGTTTGTCATTGAAGTGAGTTTGGGAAAATCTTCGTTTAATAACAAACAAAAACGTAAAAAGAAGTCCTAAACAGAAAATCTAAGTACAATATTTAATCTAGGTAATGTGACGATGGAGATCGAGTACTGCAGTGACTCATTTACTCCGTTGACGGCCCGACGAGGGAATGAGGTATGCTCTCTTCTCTTCTGTCTCTCTCTCTCTCTCTCTCTCTCTCTCTCTCTCTCTCTCTCTCACTCACTTGTGTGCATGTACGTAGCTCGTTTGGAAGGGTATAGTCTCTCTAAAGCAGAAAAATCTTCGCCCGTCCCCTGGAACGTCCAAATTGCTCCTATTTATAGCCATCATGGTGATGGCTATAGGTGCCGCATATGCTTCTGTTTGGTGGCCGTAGAGGACTCCTTCAGTAGAATGCGATTTCAATTGTAGGTGCATTCGATGGGTAGGTTGCCACATGTACTTCATCCTTAACAGGATGTAGTTGAGCCCCGACTGAGCTGTCATGTGGACGTTTGTTAGAATTTGTTGTTGTTGAGTATCTGGATGGTTCTTGCATTTTGTTTGCATAACTTTGTTAGCTTGACACGTGGACCGCATTTAGTTGGAGAGAATCAATTTAGTCGCAACAGAAAGATTTTGTCTCAGGAAATGTTGCCATGTTGGACACATGGAGTATGAGACGCATGGGACACATGGGGCCAGTGACACATGGGATGTGTGAAGTTTGGAACGCGATGCATGGAGCACATGGAGTTTGGAACGCATATCCAGAGACGCATAGAACGTATGGAGTCTGGGACGCATGAGGCCAGAGACGCATAGAATCTAGGACGCATGTTGCCTCGTACATGTGGCACTGTACGCCTGTCAGAAGTCATTATTAGTCTAATGAGAGCTTTTTGTCGTTTAGCGTGCTCGCGTCTTTCGAGGCATTCAAAAAAAAAATTATCAGGATTCTGTATCAGACATAATCTTTTTGTCAGGCCTTTATGTGGCCGATATTGGGGCGCCTGGATGCTTGAGGGAGTAGTGGCGCATGGCACTGCTGGCGCATGCAGACACTAGTTTACTTAGTGGCGCATGACACTGTTGGCGCTTGGGAACACTAGTTACTTAGTGGCGCATGGCACTGATGGCACATGAGAACACTAGTTATGAAGCGATCGACGTATAGTAGCTGCTTTTTCTTGGCCGCATGGTCATTCTGTGGCATGATTTCTTCTGAGTCGGCCTTGGGGCGCATGTTTATTTGAGCGCATGGAAGCTAGATTTTTTATGCTTCTACATGACCCCCTTCAAAGTTTTCAAACTAATAAGTTTGGAATACTTTGAATAAGAAGCATGAAGGAGATGACTTTGGGCTACATGGATGGCGGGCCGCATGGACGATTCTTTGCCAGGCTGTCCAATCTTCATTTAATGCAGGATTTAGCTCGATCCTCGAGTATATCTTCTTGGGATTCTGCACCATCTCTCATTAAGGATCCCGAAGTGACGGTTTCTCAATGGATAAAGTTGAGTGGAAAACCCAAACGTCGCCATCATAATTAATGCTGACAACACGGCACGAGAATCAAGAAGTCGCAACCATCTCCTTTGCGCTAAAAATAAGGGGGTTTTGCCGAAGAAAGAGAACTTTTGTGAATGTAAATATTTTACTAAGGTAATATGGACGTAGTAGGGCATTACATTCTTTCGGTCATTCCACTGGAGAATTTTGGTAGACTTTGGGTATCGTACTAGAGGTAATATGGACGTAGCACAATACCATAGTTTTTGAGGACATCCCTACTGGGGTATCTTTGGTGGACCTATTATCTTTTGCGCACTTGGGTGCAAGTAATAAATTCAAAGTGAAAATCCTATCAGAGGTGATATTGACATAATAGATTTTGTGGACCTATTACGTCTTGTGTACCTGAGTGCAATAATAGGTTCGAGACAAGCCCTGACAGAGGTGATATGGACGTGGCAAGTTTTATGGACTTAACACTGCTGGCGTACTTCGAGTTAAGTACGGGTGCAAGTTTAAATGATGACCGATGTCAGAGGTAATATGGACGTGACGATCGATAGTCATATAAAGAGGTTTGCTCAGAGGTAAGAAGGATATGGCAAACTCTGGAGTATGTGAGGACGATAGATCAGAGGTAATGTGAACATGAGCTAAATGATAGTCATACCGAGAGGTTAGGTACGATCATGGTATTTTTGTGGATGAGAAAGAAAATGAGCCAGAGATAATATGGATATGGTTGTTTTCTTTGGATGGGGAACATGGGCATCTCATAGTTCAGAGGTAATATAAATGTGAACTATTTGCTTCTATTGAGGACATCCCACTGGGGGATCTCTAGTAGACCTATTACTTCTTGTGCATTAGAGTGCAAGTAATAAGTTCAAAATGGAACCCTATCAGAGGTGATATGGACGTGATAGGCTTTGTGGATTCATTACTTCTTGCGTACTTGAGTGCAAGTAATAGGTTCGAGACAAGCCCTGCCAAAGGTGATATGGACGTAGCAGATTTTGCAGACTTAATACTGCTGGAGTACTTAGAGTTAAGTACAGGTGCCAAGTTTAAATGACGGCCAATGTCAGAGGTAATATGTATGTGACAATCGATGGTCATAAATAGAGGTTTCCTCAGAGGTAATATGGACATGGCAAACCCAACTGGGGGTAATCCGTTAGGATAATAGTTCAGAGGTGATGTGGACGTGAACTAATGCCTAAAGGAACTGATTATGAGTGGTCTACCCAAAAGTATGGATAGACCTGAGAATTACTCCACTGGGGAGCTTTTGAGGATCCACTGCTTGTTGCGTATTCAGGATTCCTGAATACAGACAATGGCTTTCATCCAAGAAGTGCATATTGTGCTTACACTTGCTGGGGATGAACCAGGGGGAGTATAAGTTTGGCTTAGACATAGTACTTCTTGACGAACTTGTCTTTGATGGGCATCATGAGCAAGTCGCCATTGGGGTTTGCGAACCGGTAGGCACCGTTGGAGAATACAGACTCCACGGTGACGGACTCTCCCATTTAGGTTAGAATTTATCGACCGCCTTATGGGTCATGACCATCGGTCTTCTTAATGTCAAGACGAGGTTACCCACTTGGTAAGTCCTCTTCTTAACCCATTTGTTGAAGGCTCCTGAGAGGTATGCTTGATATAGCTCAATGCGCTGTTGAGCTAAAAGATATTTCTCGTCGAGTGCTTCTAACTCTTGTAGCCGTTAGCGGTGATTATCCTCAACGGTTAATTGGTTGGAGAGGGCCACTCGGAGTGACAGAATTTGGATCTCAAGTGGAAAGACCGCTTCGCTTCCGTAAACCAAGGAGAATAACGTGCTGCCAGTAGGTGTTCGGACCGTTGTGCGGTAGGCCCAGAGACATTCACCCAACTTTTCATTCCAGTCGCGCTTATTGGATGACACGAACTTCTTTAATAGCTTTATGATGGTCTTGTTGAATGCTTTTGTCAGACTATTTGCTGCTGGGTTGTAGGTAGTCGAGGCCACGTTCTGGATCCAATTTTTGTCACAAACTGGTAAAAAGTATGACTTGCAAACTGTGGACCATTGTCGTGGATGATCCTCTGTGGCAAGCAGAAGCGGTATATGACGTGATGCTTGAAAAATCTGATCACATTTGGGGTCTTGACTTCAACTAGTGGGACAACTTTTGCCCATTTGGGGAAGTAGTCGGTGATAGCCAAGATGAACCGATGTCCCTTAGAAGAAGGTGGACTGATTGGCCCGATAATGTCCATTTTCCATGCATCAAACGGCCAAGATGCTACCGTTGGGTATAAGAATTCTGAGAGCTGGTGGATAAAGTTTGCACGGATTTGGCACGCTTGGCACTTCCTCTCATAGTCAACAACCTCTGCTACCATTGTCGGCCAATAGTAACCTATTCTCTGAAGACTGTCCTGTAGCTTGGGTCCGGGATGATAGGCACCTCAAACCCCGTCGTGAGCCTTGCCAAGAGCCTGCTTCGTTTTTGTATTCAATAGGTATCGTAGCAGAAGACTATCGTAGGAACGACGATATAATATTTTGTTAGCCGTATCATAATAGAACCGGAGGGAATGTCTTATGATGGAAGTGTCTTCCTTTGGGTTCTCGGGGATAATTCCATAGACTGCGTAGTCGATGAATAAGAGTCTACAGTCTTGGGAGTTGGTGTTTGTCTCTACTGAGTAGCTCAGGCATAGACATAGATTATTTTTTGGGCAGACCAGCTCTTGACCGACCACTGTGATCAGCTGATGGGTTTTGACCGGGACTGCTAGGGAGGCAGCGAGGTCGGCCAGGGCGTCAACCTCGATATTTTGCAGCCGAGGGACATGCTCTATGAAGAACCCCTCGAATGTGGAGGTTATTCCAAGCGCGGCTTGGTGGTAGGGAATTAAGTCCTCGTGCCCGACCTCGTATTCGCTCCGGACCTGACTAAATATTAGCTTGGAATCTTCGTAGGCCTCCAGGTTGTCCACTACTACTTGTTTAGTGAGCTGGAGCCCAATGACGAGGGCATTATACTCTGCTACATTGTTGGAGCATGGCTCTATGAGGGTGTAAGCATGGTTGATGACCAGATCGTATGGAAAAATTCGTATTATCCTAACGCCAGCGACAATATCGCCTTTGGACCCTGTTCTTAGAGTACCGTCGAAGAACATTTGCCAAACGATTTCTGCGCTTGTGGTCATGTTTGAGCCCGTTACTTCATCTGGGATCTCCTCGTAGAGCTTCGAGGTTTTCGGTACATGGTGGGCTCTAGGAAATCTGCTAATACTTGGCCTTTGACTGCCTTTTGTGGGACAAATACTATATCGTACAGTGAAAGCAGTATTGCCTAAGTGGCTAGGCGAGAGTTGAGTGCTCCGGATTTAGTTATAAGGACCCTGAGAGGATTAACTCGCGAGATCACATAGATGGTTTGTCCTGCCATGTAATATCGGGTCTTCTGAATAGTGAAGACTAGAACGAGGCACTCATTCTCGATGAGATTATACATGTACTCTGTGCCAGCCATCATTCTGCTGAGATAGTAGATAGCTTGTTCGTAGACTATATTACTTTTTTGGGCTAGTAGAGCTCCAAAGGAGTGGTCTAGTGCCTGCACATATAGAAATAAGGGTCTTTACACAATGGGGGCTACCAATAGTGGGAGGTTCATGAGATACTCCTTGATATCGTCGAAGGCGCGCTGACATTCTTCGTTCCAAACAAAGGAGACTCTCTTCTTCATGAGGTGAGTGAACAGCTGTCACGACCCGCACCCGGAATTTGGGCATGAGTCGTGGATACGTCCAGCCTACGCCGCAGCATCGGCGGTAGAACGCTGTCTAGGTCTCAACATATAATATATCCTGTCAATAGTCTCAACTCCGCACGGAGGACAATGATAATAATCCACAATTCTATGATATACTCAATCACAAGCTAATAGAAATAATAGCACGATGAGAATAGAAAAGAGTTCTAATAAAAACCAACCACAATAAGTCCAACTCAAATCTGGGTCTAGATGACCTCACAAGTCACAAATAATAAATACGACTCAGTCTCAGTCTAGAACAATAAATGCAGAAAAATAATCTAAGAACAGCCAGGTACATTCTCCTCTAGGCTAGGCAACTCCTCTGGGGTTTCTGGAGTGAAATCACCCTCTAATCCTGGGCCGTAATGAGTGGGGCACAAGCTCTCCAGGTCCTCTGAAAAATATTATCCAGTCAGGATTGGAGCGAAGCACAAGCACTAACAGCAGTTTCATTAAATTGACAAAATCTATAAACAGTGTAAGAAATACAAGATGGAAAATAAATGCTGGAAATGTAAAGTACTGGAGAAAAATGGAAATAGGCAATAGAGCATCTAGCAATGAACAATAATTAGTGAATGCTAGGCAATAAGTAGTAAAATGCTGGAACAGGTGAATCTGAATAAATAGACATCTAGCTAAGTGTTTGAATTATCAATTTATTATGTGATCGGCTTGGGACTTGATCAGGCTGGTTATATATGATTAACTATGATTCTTGTAGGTCAGGCTAACCATATGGTTAGCTATGATGCATGTAGTGGTCAGGTTAATCATATATAACAGCTATGATGCATATAAGATGGTCAGGCCGCACCCAACGTGAGAAGTGGGGTGAGCTATGATGCATGTAAAGGATTTGGATATGATCACATAATCTACTAATAATTCTCCATCCCCCAGCTAGCACGATGGATTCCAATCACGACTCCTCATGATGGGGATCTAGGGTGCTAACCTGTGTATCCACAGTGTCGGAATCAAGTATGTAATACACTACAATTTATAGAAGTAATCAACAATAAAAACTGTCAGAGAATGTACTCGCCTGTGGTCCTGAGCAAAATGTGAGGATCGATGTCCAAAGTGGGATCACAATGACCTATTTATGGAATATTAATGTCAGATATTAAATCAAAAGAATAACATGTTTAACAAATTAAATACGAGGTTTCTAGGTCATTTCTGAGGTTTACTGGTCAATACTAGGTCCACTAGTCAGTTTTAAATCATGGAAGTGTATATAGTACACTACCTATCTAAACTAGTCCTTACTTAGCTATACAAACCTCAGTGTCAAGGATCTACAAGGTACTAGGTTATAACTATATCCTATAGCCTAGTTAGTATATAAGTAACTTATATTAGTTATCTTGCTAGTACTCCACCTTAATTAGTATTAACCAATTCATTACTTAGCCATACTAGTACCAACTTAACTAATCACTAATGCAATATACTACTAATACTGACACACAGTACACACACACCCACAGATTACACTGATACACACATATTCTAAACACACAAATGCAGGTATTTACACTGATGTATTAACCTATAATCCTACTGATACTAGACACACTGACATAACCCTATGGGACTGATACATAACTCCTAAATTCACTCACTGAATACAACCACTACACACACATATATTTCTATTACTCAGTCACATACTGACTCTTAAATACCTACACACAGGTATTGCCTCACTGAACTCACTAGACATTCACTCTCACACACTGCTCTAACCTGTATACTGACACTGGTATCAACTGAACCCCTCACAGTTTACACAGTCTGAAGTTGTTCAGTTTCACACCTACACTCAGATAGTTTCTAGGATACACACAGTCTACTGTCTAACTGACACACACAGCTACACAACATATAGGGACCTCACTGCACTCACACAGGCACAAATAACTCACCCAATTCAATACACTCATGCACACAATCTACATACAGTAAAACTCTGACACAACTTCACAGTAGTGAAGTCCCCAATACTGATACTCTAAACTGATACCAACTTACACAGGTATCTGCCTCTCACACACACACTGAACCTAACTAGTACACATACACAGTCACTGTACTAACAGCAAGTGTCCAGTACTTGCTCGAGCAGTGCTCACCCCCAAGTGCATCTACCCATACTCACTACCATATGCACAACAATCACAAAAATCCATCCAATTCATCCTATACACTGTGACACAGTATCACAGATACTGAAACTCCTCAAAAACTATGCTAAAGTTTCCCCCCCCTCGTGTTTCCTGATACACATGATCCAACACACACTCAAACATAGGTTGACACAAGGCTACCCTCTCATAATTCACATACTGGCACATAGGGGTTCATCCTCAATAACAGAGACACACCCTCTAGTTCTCTGAAAGTCTGGCACAGCACACACACACACACACACACACACACATATATTGATACATAATCTGATGCATCATAGCCAAATACCAAGTCCTACTGATACACTTGATACGAAATCACCTACTGTTCAACACAGGTCCTAACTCTACACACAGGAATACACAGCCACACACCCAAGCAAAATGCCTGACTGCACAGGAAATTCTCAAACACACTGTGCTCAGAACTTTCTCAAACTCGACTGCTCAGAACTCACCTCTAAGCACAAGAAAACCAACAAATAGCTAGAACACAGGCAATGGTATTATATATATATAGGTCTATAAACCAAGACATGCATAAATTCAACTACCTTAGATGGATGAACCCTAAATGAATATTTCATCGAACACATGCAGTGCAGAAAAACAAATATACATACAAACCCATAAATTCCCAATCCAACCCTAAGAACCGAGATCTAAACCATACATTGAGAATGAAATCTGTCTATATGCAAACCCTTAGGGTTAGGGTTCATGAAATTGGGGAAATCCAATGTAGATCACCAAAAACCCTAGAATTTCTTAGGTCTTCCTGTAGGATCTACAAAATCGAGATCCATACCACAAGGTAGGTTTCCTAATGGCCACAACCACAAAAATAGAAAAACAAAATAAAAAGAATTAAAATTCGGATTTACCTATAGAGATGGGTTCTCCAATGGAAGTTCTCCTTCCCCAAGGTTCCTTGACCCACGTTCCTTGCTTTCCTTGCTTTGGAGGAGGAGAATGGGATCTCTAGGGTTAGGTTTCGAAATCTGGAGTGGGGAGATAGTTTTTCTCTTATGGAGGCTAGGGTTTCTCCTTTCTACATGAAGGATGGCTTTGTGAGAGGCTTCCCTTTTATATTAAGGCCCAGTTAGGGTTTCTAATGCATAGCCTAGGTTTATCCCCCAGGTTAGGTCAATAGGAACTTAACTAACTAAGGTTTAGTCAGTCTAGGGTTTGAGGTTCAACCTACAAATTTGAATTCTAGGGTTTCTCTAGAATTAGGTTTTCAATTAGGGTTTACTCATTAGGGTTGTCCTAATGAATTCTAGGGTTTGACCTAAAACAATCACAACTAATTTTTTTTAAATAGTTTATAAAACTCAGCAAATTAATTAAATTCATAATTATTCAGAATAGTGAAATTACCCAAATGCCCTTATATGGAAATGTGGTAGTGACAAGTCTACCCTCCTAAAAGAAATTTCGTCCTCGAAATTGGACTGAACAGAACAAGAATGAGATCAGAAAAGGAATATACCTCAAGTCTAGAAGAGATACGGGTATTGCTCGTGCATTTCGTCCTCTCTCTCCCAGGTCGACTCCCCTGGAGAGTGATGTCTCCATGCTACACGAACCAAAGGAATAGTTTGGTTCCGCAACACCTTCTCTCTGCGGTCCAAGATCTCTATGGGCTGTTCGGGGTAGCTGAGCGTCGGACCAACCTCAATCTTCGAGTGATCAAGTACGTGACTAGGGTCGGCCACGTACCGTCTAAGCTGCGATACGTGGAACACCTCATGCACTCCCTCTAATGCAGGCGGCAAGTCTAGTCTATACGCCACTGCATCTACCCTCACAAGAATACCGAAGGGTCCGATGTAGCGTGGGCTAAGCTTCCCGCCTCTCCCAAAATGAATCGTTCCACGCGTCGGAGAAATCCGTAGGAATACTAGATCGCCAACCTAAAACAAATAGTCTCAGCACGCAGTCTAAACAAACAAACACAAACCAGAAAAACAACAATCTATACCTGAAACTCAAGGGGTCTACGGTGGCTGTCGGCCCAATGCCGCTGTCTGTCCTGCGCCACTCGCAGTCTGTCTCTGATGAGTTTCACCTTTTCTGCTGCATCCACGACCATTTCTGGTCCTAGCAAGGCTCTCTCTCTAACGTCGTCCCACGATAACGGTGTACGACACCTCCATCCATAAAGAGCCTCAAATGGTGACATCTCGATGCTGGCCTGGTAGCTGTTGTTGTAAGCAAACTCTACCAGGTGCAGATGATTCTCCCAAGAACCTCCGAAATCTAGAACACAAGTGCGTAGCATATCCTCGAGAGTCTGAATAGTCCTTTCAGACTGTCCGTCTGTCTGGGGGTGGTATGCGATACTGAACTTGAGCTGAGTGCCCAAGCTAGCCTGCAGACTCCTCCAAAAGTGGGAAGTGAAACGACTATCCCGATCCGAGACGATGCTTACAGGAACTCCATGAAGCCTAACAATCTGACGCACGTACATCTCTGCTAGCCTCTCTGTCGACGTGCCCACCTTGAAGGGTAAGAAATGGGCTGATTTGGTCAACCTGTCCACGATGACCCAAATCGCGTCCTTCCCTCCTGGAGAACGTGGAAGCCCTGAAACGAAATCCATAGTCACGTGCTCCCATTTCCACTCTGGAATCGGTAAAGGTTGAAGCAACCCTCCTGGCCTCTGCCGGTCTGCCTTTACCTGCTGGCACACTAGACACCGAGATACGAAGCGTTCTACCTCGCGCTTCATTCCATACCACCATACGTGCTCTCTCAAGTCTCGATACATCTTGTTGGCACTGGGATGCATCGAGTACTGAGAGCGGTGTGCCTCCTGCAAAACCTCCTCGCGTAGCTCCCCGCTCGGCACACACATCCTCGTGCCGTGTCGTAAGGAGCCATCCTCTGCGATAGTAAAGTCGTCCGACAATCCTGCCTGAACATGTGCTCTGATACTCCTCAAGGCCTCATCATCATACTGCGCCGCTCTGATCCTGTCCATCAGCTCGGACTGTATCTGCAATCCCCACATCTGAATCTCAGTACCGGGAACTAACACCTCAATCTCCAAACTCTCCAAATCCGCCAACAAATGTCTATCAGTCGTCAAGTACATAGCCATCGGATACCTGCTCAAGGCATCGGCGACTACGTTGGCCTTCCCTGGGTGGTACTGCAATGAGATGTTGAAGTCCTTCATCAACTCCAACCACCTCCTCTACCTCATGTTCAGCTCCTTCTGTGTGAATACGTACTTCAAGCTCTTGTGGTCTGTGAAAATCTCCACACGCTCTCCGTACAGGTAATGTTTCCACAGCTTTAGAGTGAAGATAACTACTGCTAACTCCAAATCGTGGGTGGGGTAGTTCTTTTCATGAGGGCGTAACTGCCTGAAAGCATAGGCAATCACCTTCCCGTGCTGCTGAAGAACACATCCCAGACCCTTTCCTGAAGCATCACTGTAGATGGTGAAACCACCTGTCCCTGCTGGCAACGTCAAAATTGGAGCTGTCGTCAACCTCTTCTTCAGCTCATCAAATGCGGCCTGGCACTCCTCCGTCCAGACAAAATCCATATCCTTCCTAGTCAGTCTGGTCATCGGCGCTGCAATCTTGGAGAAGTCTTGTACAAACCTCCTGTAGTATCCTGCTAGCCCGAGAAAACTCCTAATCTCAGCTACCGAACTGGGGGTAGCCCACGACTCCACTGCCTCGATCTTCTTTGGGTTTACCGAGATTCCGTCACCCGATACCACATGCCCAAGAAATTCAACCTTGTCAAGGAAGAATTCACACTTAGAGAGTTTCCCGTACAGCTTCTCCCTCCTGAGAGTCTCTAAGACCAACCTCAGGTGCTCTTCGTGCTCCTCCGGAGTCTTGGAATACACAAGAATATCGTCGATGAACACCACCACGAACTTGTCAAGGTACTGGTGGAACACCTTGTTCATCAGGTTCATGAATACTGCCGGTGCATTGGTTAAACCAAATGGCATCACCATGAACTCAAACTGGCCGTATCTGGTCCGAAAAGCTGTCTTCGGCGTGTCTTCTTTCTTCACCTTCACCTGGTGATAGCCTGACCTCAAATCAATCTTTGAAAACACCCTCACCCCGCTTAACTGATTGAAAAGATCATCTATCCTCGGCAGCGGGTACTTGTTCTTGATAGTGATATTGTTCAAAGCTCTATAATCAATGCACATGCACACCGTGCCGTCCTTCTTCGGTACGAACAATACCGGAGCTCCCCATGGTGATGAACTGGATTTGATGAAACCTTTGTCCTGCAGCTCCTCAACTTGCTTCTTCAGTTCTGCCAGCTCGCTGTTGTTGACTCTATAGATAACTCTATAGACATATTGTGAAATGGGCTCTGCTCCTGGAACCAAGTCTATAGAGAATTCAACATCTCTGTCTGGCGGCAAGCCAGGCAACTCTTCTGGAAATACATCCAGGAACTCCGCTATCAGAGGATGTGGCAACTCCTCATCTTCCGTCCTGGCTCCGCAAAATGTGCCCCTGCTCTGTTCCGCTGCTCCTCTGACGACCTCAAACTCCGGCTCTTCTGGTGGTCTAAATAATACTCTGCCTCTATAACAGTCTATAGTAGCATGATGCCTACTCAACCAGTCCATTCCGAGTACAATATCATACCCCGGAAGTGGCATGACGAGTAAGCTCACGCTCAACTCTCGGCCTCCTACTGACACTCTCCGGTCCTTGTAGTGATCACGGACTAGGATAATACCTCCACCAGTCATGATCTTGCAAGTCCTAGCTAATGGTTCTGTGTCTAAATGATGTCGAAGTGCATAAGATACAGACACAAAACTATGGGAAGCACCAGAGTCGAATAGGGTAAATGCAAGAATACAATCGAGAAGAACCAAACCTGTGATCAAGTCTCCTGCTGGCTCGATCTCCTCGACTGCCATGGCGTACACTCGCCCCTGGGGTACACCTCTCTGCTGCTGATGCTGGGCGAACTTCTGATGTTGTGGTGGAAGTGGTCCCCTCTGTTGTTGGCCTCCTGGTGCGGTAGGCACCCTGTCTGATCCTCTCTGGGTGGCTGCTCCACCCTGACCTGGACGAAAGGTAGGACAATCCTTCAGCTGGTGTGTCGTCGATCCACGGATAGACATGAGCCCATCCTCTTCCTGCAGATATCTCTAGTATGTCCCATCTTCCCGCAGTACGCACACTGGATGGCGGGCTGGTTCTGTCTCTGTTGCTGCTGCTGGACCTGCCCTCGGGCTGGTGTCTGATGCTGTTGCTGAAAGGGTCTCTGCTGTTGCTGCTGAAAGTGTGGACGCTTGCCCGGTCCCACACTACTGTTTGCTCCTCCGGAACCATCGTGTCCCCTCTTGGGCCTGAGGCCCAAGTCGTCCTCGGCTACTTGGGCATCCATCAATATGCCCTCGTAGGTAGCTGTGCGACGTCCCGACGTGCGAGACTTGATCTCCCTTGTCAGCCCCTTTCTGAATTTCCGGGCCCTGTCCCCCGGATCTCTAATCATCGATGGCGCGAAGCGGCTCAGACGGGAAAACTCCGCGGCATACTCGTCGACGGACGAGCTCCCTTGGGCTAAGTCATGGAACTGACTCTCCAAAGCTCCCAGGGCAACATCAGGAAAGAACTTCTCCTTGAAGAGCTCCTTGAAATCCTCCCAAGTGAGTCCCCTGCGCAAGAGTCTCAGCTCCGTGCGAAACCACGTTAAGGCAATGTCGAACATCTGGCTGCCAGCGGCCTCGATCTGAAGGGCCTCCGGAAGCTGTGCCAAGCGCAAGTTCCTCTCGATGTCCTCTAGCCAATCATCGGCGTAGAGTATCCCTTCTGTCCCCTTGAATTCCCGAGGCATCATCCTCTTGAAATCAACAATGGTGCCCGGCCTCTGGTGGTGCTGATCAGGACGCTGCTGTTGCTGAGTGACTCTCTCCACAGCCTGGAGGGCCACTTGGTGAGCATTCTCCATGTTCACCCTCATCATCTCTGTCTGGGCCTGATGTGCCTCAGCCTGCACTCTCTGGGCCTCTGCCGACGTCCTCTGGGCATCGACCATGCCCTGAATCAAGGCGAACATCTGTGCCCCATCGACGGGCACACCTCCCGGATGCTGAACTGGTGGTGGTGGTAGAGGCCCCGTCGTAGCTGTGGGGACCCTCTGAACTGGTGGTGGAGGACCCCCGAATGCTGCAGACACTCCCACATGTACTGGAGATGTAGGAGGTGCTACGGATGTCTGTCCGGCAGGGCGAGAGGTGGCAGACCTCTCTGAATCTGTTGCTCCAAGTCTCTGGGACCTCCTCGGCGGCATCCTGAAGACAGATCGAAAGAATCAATTAAAGCAATAGATACGATATCATCAAGGAAGGACAGTAAATTTGTAAAGGAAAATCATTAAGAGTAGTATTATAAGAATCGGAATTTCCTAATTGTGATTGAGCATATCCTCGGCCTAATTCTTATTCCTAAAACAGGCTCGTAGTAGTACAACTAAGTTGTCGCACTACCACGACATCGCACAACTTGCGAAGCTAGACCTGCATGGGCCACCACTAAAAACGTGTCACGACCCGCACCCGGAATTTGGGCATGAGTCGTGGGTACGTCCAGCCTACGCCGCAGCATCGACGGTAGAACGCTGTCTAGGTCTCAACATATAATATATCCTGTCAATAGTCTCAACTCTGCACGGAGGACAATGATAATAATCTACAATTCTATGATATACTCAATCACAAGCTAATAGAAATAATAGCACGATGAGAATAGAAAAGAGTTCTAATAAAAATCAACCACAATAAGTCCAACTCAAATCTGGGTCTAGATGACCTCACAAGTCACAAATAATAAATACGACTCAGTCTCAGTCTAGAACAATAAATATAGAAAAATAATCTAAGAACAGCCAGGTACATTCTCCTCTAGGCTAGGCAACTCCTCTGGGGTTTCTGGAGTGAAATCACCCTCTAATCCTGGGCCGTAATGAGTGGGGCACAAGCTCTCCAGGTCCTCTGAAAAATGTTATCCAGTCAGGATTGGAGCGAAGCACAAGCACTAACAGCAGTTTCATTAAATTGACAAAATCTATAAACAGTGTAAGAAAGATGGAAAATAAATGCTGAAAATGTAAAGTACTGGAGAAAAATGGAAATAGGCAATAGAGCATCTAGCAATGAACAATAATTAGTGAATGCTAGGCAATAAGTAGTAAAATGCTGGAACAGGTGAATCTGAATAAATAGACATCTAGCTAAGTGTTTGAATTATCAATTTATTATGTGATCGGCTTGGGACTTGATCAGGCTGGTTATATATGATTAACTATGATTCTTGTAGGTCAGGCTAACCATATGGTTAGCTATGATGCATGTAGTGGTCAGGTTAATCATATATAACAGCTATGATGCATGTAAGATGGTCAGGCCGCACCCAACGTGAGAAGTGGGGTGAGCTATGATGCATGTAAAGGATTTGGATATGATCACATAATCTACTAATAATTCCCTATCCCCCAGCTAGCACGATGGATTCCAATCACGACTCCTCATGATGGGGATCTAGGATGCTAACCCGTGTATCCACAGTGTCAGAATCAAGTATGTAATACACTACAATTTATAGAAGTAATCAACAATGAAAACTGTCAGAGAATGTACTCGCCTGTGGTCCTGAGCAAAATGTGAGGATCGATGTCCAAAGTGGGATCACAATGACCTATTTATGGAATATTAATGTCAGATATTAAATCAAAAGAATAACATGTTTAACAAATTAAATACGAGATTTCTAGGTCATTTCTGAGGTTTACTGGTCAATACTAGGTCCACTAGTCAGTTTTAAATCATGGAAGTGTATATAGTACACTACCTATCTAAACTAGTCCTTACTTAGCTATACAAACCTCAGTGTCAAGGATCTACAAGGTACTAGGTTATAACTATATCCTATAGCCTAGTTAGTATATAAGTAACTTATATTAGTTATCTTGCTAGTACTCCACCTTAATTAGTATTAACCAATTCATTACTTAGCCATACTAGTACCAACTTAACTAATCACTAATGCAATATACTACTAATACTGACACACAGTACACACACACCCACAGATTATACTGATACACACATATTCTAAACACACAAATACAGGTATTTACACTGATGTATTAACCTATAATCCTACTGATACTAGACACACTGACATAACCCTATGGGACTGATACATAACTCCTAAATTCACTCACTGAACACAACCACTACACACACATATATTTCTATTACTCAGTCACATACTGACTCTTAAATACCTACACACAGGTATTGCCTCACTGAACTCACTAGACATTCACTCTCACACACTGCTCTAACCTGTATACTGACACTGGTATCAACTGAACCCCTTACAGTTTACACAGTCTGAAGTTGTTCAGTTTCACACCTACACTCAGATAGTTTCTAGGATACACACAGTCTACTGTCTAACTGACACACACAGCTACACAACACATAGGGACCTCATTGCACTCACACAGGCACAAATAACTCACCCAATTCAATACACTCATGCACACAATCTACATACAGTAAAACTCTGACACAACTTCACAGTAGTGAAGTCCCCAATACTGATACTCTAAACTGATACCAACTTACACAGGTATCTGCCTCTCACACACACACTGAACCTAACTAGTACACATACACAGTCACTGTACTAACAGCAAGTGTCCAGTACTTGCTCGAGCAGTGCTCACCCCCAAGTGCATCTACCCATACTCACTACCATATGCACAACAATAACAAAAATCCATCCAATTCATCCTATATACTGTGACACAGTATCACAGATACTGAAACTCCTCAAAAACTATGCTAAAGTTTCCCCCCCCTCGTGTTTCCTGATACACATGATCCAACACACACTCAAACATAGGTTGACACAAGGCTACCCTCTCATAATTCACATACTGGCACATAGGGGTTCATCCTCAATAACAGAGACACACCCTCTAGTTCTCTGAAAGTCTGGCACAGCACACACACACACATATATTGATACATAATCTGATGCATCACAGCCAAATACCAAGTCCTACTGATACACTTGATACGAAATCACCTACTGTTCAACACAGGTCCTAACTCTACACACAGGAATACACAGCCACACACCCAAGCAAAATGCCCGACAGCACAGGAAATTCTCAAACACACTGTGCTCAGAACTTTCTCAAACTCGACTGCTCAGAACTCACCTCTAAGCACAAGAAAACCAACAAATAGCTAGAACACAGGCAATGGTATTATATATATAGGTCTATAAACCAAGACATGCATAAATTCAACTACCTTAGATGGATAAACCCTAAATGAACATTTCATCGAACACATGCAGTGCAGAAAAACAAATATACATACAAACCCATAAATTCCCAATCCAACCCTAAGAACCGAGATATAAACCATATATTGAGAATGAAATCTGTCTATATGCAAACCCTTAGGGTTAGGGTTCATAAAATTGGGGAAATCCAATGTAGATCACCAAAAACCCTAGAATTTCTTAGGTCTTCCTGTAGGATCTACAAAATCGAGATCCATACCACAAGGTAGGTTTCCTAATGGCCACAACCACAAAAACAGAAAAACAGAATAAAAAGAATTAAAATTCGGATTTACCTATAGAGATGGGTTCTCCAATGGAAGTTCTCCTTCCCCAAGGTTCCTTGACCCACGTTCCTTGCTTTCCTTGCTTTGGAGGAGGAGAATGGGATCTCTAGGGTTAGGTTTAGAAATCTAGAGTGGGGAGATGGTTTTTCTCTTATGGAGGCTAGGGTTTCTCCTTTCTACATGAAGGATGGCTTTGTGAGAGACTTCCCTTTTATATTAAGGCCCAGTTAGGGTTTCTAATGCATAGCCTAGGTTTATCCCCCAGGTTAGGTCAATAGGAACTTAACTAACTAAGGTTTAGTCAGTCTAGGGTTTGAGGTTCAACCTACAAATTTGAATTCTAGGGTTTCTCTAGAATTAGGTTTTCAATTAGGGTTTACTCATTAGGGTTGTCCTAATGAATTCTAGGATTTGACCAAAAATAATCACAACTAAATTTTTTTTAAATAGTTTATAAAACTCAGCAAATTAATTAAATTCATAATTATCCAGAATAGTGAAATTACCTAAATGCCCTTATATGAAAATGTGGTAGTGACAAGTCTACCCTCCTAAAAGAAATTTCGTCCTCGAAATTGGACTGAACAGAACAAGAATGAGATCAGAAAAGGAATATACCTCAAGTCTAGAAGAGATACGGGTATTGCTCGCGCATTTCGTCCTCTCTCTCCCAGGTCGACTCCCCTGGAGAGTGATGTCTCCATGCTACACGAACCAAAGGAATAGTTTGGTTCCGCAACACCTTCTCTCTGCGGTCCAAGATCTCTATGGGCTGTTCGGGGTAGCTGAGCGTCGGACCAACCTCAATCTCCGAGTGATCAAGTACGTGACTAGGGTCGGCCACGTACCGTCTCAGCTGCGACACGTGGAACACCTCATGCACTCCCTCTAATACAGGCGGCAAGTCTAGTCTATACGCCACTGCACCTACCCTCGCAAGAATACCGAAGGGTCCGATGTAGCGTGGGCTAAGCTTCCCGCCTCTCCCAAAATGAATCGTTCCACGCGTCGGAGAAATCCGTAGGAATACTAGATCGCCAACCTAAAACAAATAGTCTCAGCACGCAGTCTAAACAAACAAACACAAACCAGAAAAACAACAATCTATACCTGAAACTCAAGGGGTCTACAGTGGCTGTCGGCCCAATGTCGCTGTCTGTCCTGCGCCACTCGCAGTCTGTCTCTGATGAGTTTCACCTTTTCTGCTGCATCCACGACCATTTCTGGTCCTAGCAAGGCTCTCTCTCCAACGTCGTCCCACGATAACGGTGTATGACACCTCCGTCCATAAAGAGCCTCAAATGGTGACATCTCGATGCTGGCCTGGTAGCTGTTGTTGTAAGCAAACTCTACCAGGTGCAGATGATTCTCCTAAGAACCTCCGAAATCTAGAACACAAGTGCGTAGCATATCCTCGAGAGTCTGAATAGTCCTTTCAGACTGTAACACCCTGTTCCGCTCAAGCGGACTGCCGTCTCAAACGGCAATCGTGCAGCTGTCCCGACCTGCTTTGCCTCGATCAAGAAGCAAAGGATATCCAGACTTGTCCCTACAAGAATCCGGCTTGGACTTTCAGAGGCTCGCTCAGACGTATCGCTCTACCGAGGCGAATCATCACTAAGGTGGGTGGCTACGGTGAACTTGTCCTTGCTTAGCCAGCACACATAAAATCTGGAATGTTTATGCTAGTCGCTAGGTGAATCACCCCCTGCATGCTAATAAATCCAACGCACCTAGCTAAGGGAATAATCCCAACTTGTATTGCTTGCTAGAACATGGAAAAGGAAATACTGCTTATATTCAGACCCTCGCATGCTAAGTCCCCTAACGGTTTCATCTCTCGGACTACCTTCGGGCCCGAGCAACGTGCCTGCTTATGTTCCTAGAACGCATGCTTGTCTGCTTGTAATGTTACCGTGTTTTCATCCAAACTCCGGGAGACTACTCAGTAGTCGTTCCGTGTATGATTGACCCTGCAAGTATCCAGGACCGTTAGGTCACCAGGCAGCCCCGAACCAGGGGAATGCATCAAGACAAGATATTCACTGTACAGAATCATGATTCAAGTATCCCGTGTACTCGTGTACTCGTGTTCCCGTGCACTCGTATTCTCGTGTTCTCTTGTTCTAGTGCACGCGTGTTCTCGTGTTCTCGTGTATCTCGTGATAATTGGAAAGACCCAATGCTTGTATGTCGCGGACAACTTGGACCCGAGATAAGTTCCACGGACGGTCACCGGGGCACTGGGGCCGATCCGGTCCGGATGGAGCTCGTGTGTAGTCTTCGTGTTCGGGACTGGGTAGCTTGCAGCTCATCGTGTACTCTTGTAGCAAGCTATCCTTGTCCCCGGCTACTTCCATAATGGCTTTGCCAGCGACCGTGTTCATATAGATAAGTCATCCTCGCTTAGCGGCTATCCGCGTGCGAGTCACTGCATCGCATCAAGAACAACTAAACACCTGAACGATCATGTTAAAATGACCCTCCTGTTTGCATATGCTTGCCTCCTGAATGCTTATACATGTTCCTGCTTGAATTAATCATGTTTGCCTTGGACAGGGAAGGAGAAATGGTAAGTTGGTAAGTCTCGCCGTGTTTCCTCAAACATCGCACGGCGCACTGCCCGACACGATAAGCTATTCAATGTTTGCATGAAACTGATCCTAAGGCAACTAGAAAGACAACTTAATAGTTGTGCATGAAACCTGTATAACTTGTTTGGATTTGTCGAGCGGGCGAGTAGCTTCCCCACCAGTGCATTCAATGTACTGATAATCCACCAGTTTATATGCAGGGTGCGGGAGAACCTTGTGCGGTGCGGACGCCTCCTTCGTGCGTGCAAAGGCCAGGAGTTCCCTCTGAAGCCTTGCAACGGTGCGTCCGGGACTGAAGCACATATACAAGACATAAGTTGTGAACATCGCCTGACCATCACCTGTATATTCATTCTACAGTTGTAGCCACTTGGCACGCTTTTACGGTTTCAGAGAGAGAGGCTTGAGCGACTTGTAATCTCGGCTATACGCCGCCTGTAACACAAGTTTATATCAATAAAAGAGCTTGCTTTACTTTAACTTGTGTTTCAATGCTTCCGCTATAATTGTCGACTCAGTGAACCTGTTACCGATCGCCTATGCGTTCATGATTCCGCTGCACTCGGACAATCTGTACGACTCTGTGGCTTAGAATTCTAACCGCCAGCCAATGAACCATGGCCTTGCACGGGCGTGGATCACGCTTGTGCAGCATCACGCCCGGATGGGTTAAGCGATTATTCCGCGGGAGCGCTGGCGAGGGTGATTCCCGCCTAGCGGGAACGGCCGATTTGCCTGCGGGAGATCGGGGCGTGACATGTTGGTATCAGAGCCTGGCTTCTACTCCTTTGGACTTCAATTCGATATCTCTGTTTCGAAAGCTCGTTCGTGGGTTATGTGCACGCTCTCTCTCAATGCCTCGATGGGATGTTCCAACAATAAGTCTAAATACTTTCAAAATGCGTTTTGATTGATATGATTGCTTGTCTGGTTGTATGCTGCGAGTGGCCTTTGAGCCAACCTGTGCGAACCCTTGAGAGTATCGCTAGTAGCTTGTCCGATTTTCACTAACCCTAAGTTTGGTTGAATGCATCTATTCGAGGGACGCCTTGAACTAGTGCACCATCCAAGACTTAAGAAAAGGTGAAACTCGAGTGCTAAGACTTCGCTATCACTAAGTTGGTTGACGTGTTCACGCTAGAGGGTACCTTCGAAAGTGCGCACGATCCAGTCTAAGCGATATGCTAATTTTGAAGCTTGTGCAAGTGAAGATCCAAATAAAACAAGTACAAACACCTTGTCTAGGATTGCCTCAACCCTAGATTACTGCTTGTCCTTAGTAAGTCTCGAGGACGAGACTTTTCCTAAGTTGGATAGGATGTAACACCCTGTTCCGCTCAAGCGGACTGCCGTCTCAAACGGCAATCGTGCAGCTGTCCCGACCTACTTTGCCTCGATCAAGAAGCAAAGGATATCCAGACTTGTCCCTACAAGAATCCGGCTTGGACTTTCAGAGGCTCGCTCAGACGTATCGCTCTACCGAGGTGAATCATCGCTAAGGTGGGTGGCTACGGTAAACTTGTCCTTGCTTAGCCAGCACACATAAAATCTGGAATGTTTATGCTAGTCGCTAGGTGAATCACCCCCTGCATGCTAATAAATCCAACGCACCTAGCTAAGGGAATAATCCCAACTTGTATTACTTGCTAGAACATGGAAAAGGAAATACTGCTTATATTCAGACCCTCGCATGCTAAGTCCCCTAACGGTTTCATCTCTCGGACTACCTTCGGGCCCGAGCAACGTGCCTGCTTATGTTCCTAGAACGCATGCTTGTCTGCTTGTAATGTTACCGTGTTTTCATCCAAACTCCGGGAGACTACTCAGTAGTCGTTCCGTGTATGATTGACCCTGCAAGTATCCAGGACCGTTAGGTCACCAGGCAGCCCCGAACCAGGGGAATGCATCAAGACAAGATATTCACTGTACAGAATCATGATTCAAGTATCCCGTGTACTCGTGTACTCGTGTTCCCGTGCACTCGTGTTCTCGTATTCTCTTGTTCTAGTGCACGTGTGTTCTCGTGTTCTCGTGTATCTCGTGATAATTGGAAAGACCCAATGCTTGTATGTCGCGGACAACTCGGACCCGAGGTAAGTTCCACGGACGGTCACCGGGGCACTGGGGCCGATCCGGTCCGGATGGAGCTCGTGTGTAGTCTTCGTGTTCGGGACTGGGTAGCTTGCAGCTCATCGTGTACTCTTGTAGCAAGCTATCCTTGTCCCCGGCTACGTCCATAATGGCTTTGCCAGCGACCGTGTTCATATAGATAAGTCATTCTCGCTTAGCGGCTATCCGCGTGCGAGTCACTGCATCGCATCAAGAACAACTAAACACCTGAACGATCATGTTAAAATGACCCTCCTGTTTGCATATGCTTGCCTCCTGAATGCTTATACATGTTCCTGCTTGAATTAATCATGTTTGCCTTGGACAGGGAAGGAGAAATGGTAAGTTGGTAAGTCTCGTCGTGTTTCCTCAAATATCGTACTGCGCACTGCCCGACACGATAAGCTATTCAATGTTTGCATGAAACTGATCCTAAGGCAACTAGAAAGACAACTTAATAGTTGTGCACGAAACCTGTATAACGTGTTTGGATTTGTCGAGCGGGCGAGTAGCTTCCCCACCAGTGCATTCAATGTACTGATAATCCACCAGTTTGTATGCAGGGTGCGGGAGAACCTCGTGCGGTGCGGACGCCTCCTTCGTGCGTGCAAAGGCCAGGAGTTCCCTCTGAAGCCTTGCAACGGTACGTCCGGGACTGAAGCACATATACAAGACATAAGTTGTGAACATCGCCTGACCATCGCCTGTATATTCATTCCACAGTTGTAGCCACTTGGCACGCTTTTACGGTTTCAGAGAGAGAGGCTTGAGCGACTTGTAATCTCGGCTATACGCCGCCTGTAACACAAGTTTATATCAATAAAAGAGCTTGCTTTACTTCAACTTGTGTTTCAATGCTTCCGCTATAATTGTCGACTCAGTGAACCTGTTACCGATCGCCTATGCGTTCATGATTCTGCTGCACTCGGACATTCTGTGCGACTCTGTGGCTTAGAATTCTAACCGCCAGCCAATGAACCATGGCCTTGCACGGGCGTGGATCACGCTTGTGCGGCATCACGCCCGGATGGGTTAAGCGATCGTTCCGCGGGAGCGCTGGCGAGGGTGATTCCCGCCTAGCGGGAACGGCCGATTTGCCTGCGGAAGATCGGGGCGTGACACAGACTGCCCGTCTGTCTGGGGGTGGTATGCGGTACTGAACTTGAGCTGAGTGCCCAAGCTAGCCTGCAGACTCCTCCAAAAGTGGGAAGTGAAACGACTATCCTGATCCGAGACGATGCTTACAGGAACTCCATGAAGCCTAACAATCTGACGCACGTACATCTCTGCTAGCCTCTCTGTCGACGTGCCCACCTTGAAGGGTAAGAAATGGGCTGATTTGGTCAACCTGTCCACGATGACCCAAATCGCGTCCTTCCCTCCTGGAGAACGTGGAAGCCCTGAAATGAAATCCATGGTCACGTGCTCCCATTTCCACTCTGGAATCGGTAAAGGTTGAAGCAACCCTCCTGGCCTCTGCCGGTCTGCCTTTACCTGCTGGCACACTAGACACCGAGATATGAAGCGTGCTACCTCGCGCTTCATTCCATACCACCATACGTGCTCTCTCAAGTCTCGATACATCTTGTTGGCACCGGGATGCATCGAGTACTGAGAGCGGTGTGCCTCCTGCAAAACCTCCTCGCGCAGCTCCCCGCTCGGCACACACATCCTCGTGCCGTGTCGTAAGGAGCCATCCTCTGCGATAGTAAAGTCGTCCGACAATCCTGCCTGAATATGTGCTCTGATACTTCTCAAGGCCTCATCATCATACTGCGCCGCTCTGATCCTGTCCATCAGCTCGGACTGTATCTGCAATCCCCACATCTGAATCTCAGTACCGGGAACTAACACCTCAATCTCCAAACTCTCCAAATCCGCCAACAAATGTCTATCAGTCGTCAAGTACATAGCCATCGGATACCTGCTCAAGGCATCGGCGACTACGTTGGCCTTCCCTGGGTGGTACTACAATGAGATGTCGAAGTCCTTCATCAACTCCAACCACCTCCTCTGCCTCATGTTCAGCTTCTTCTGTGTGAATACGTACTTCAAGCTCTTGTGGTCTGTGAAAATCTCCACACGCTCTCCGTACAGGTAATGTTTCCACAGCTTTAGAGCGAAGATAACTGCTGCTAACTCCAAATCGTGGGTGGGGTAGTTCTTTTCATGAGGGCGTAACTGCCTGGAAGCATAGGCAATCACCTTCCCGTGCTGCTGAAGAACACATCCCAGACCCTTCCCTGAAGCATCACTGTAGATGGTGAAACCACCTGTCCCTGCTGGCAACGTCAAAATTGGAGCTGTCGTCAACCTCTTCTTCAGCTCATCAAATGCGGCCTGGCACTCCTCCGTCCAGACAAAATCCACATCCTTCCTAGTCAGTCTGGTCATCGGCGCTGCAATCTTGGAGAAGTCTTGTACAAACCTCCTGTAGTATCCTGCTAGCCCAAGAAAACTCCTGATCTCAGCTACCGAACTGGGGGTAGCCCACGACTCCACTGCCTCGATCTTCTTTGGGTTTACCGAGATTCCGTCACCCGATACCACATGCCCAAGAAATTCAACCTTGTCAAGGAAGAATTCACACTTAGAGAGTTTCCCGTACAGCTTCTCCCTCCTGAGAGTCTCTAAGACCAACCTCAGGTGCTCTTCGTGCTCCTCCGGAGTCTTGGAATACACAAGAATATCGTCGATGAACACCACCACGAACTTGTCATGGTACTGGTGGAACACCTTGTTCATCAGGTTCATGAATACTGCCGGTGCATTGGTTAAACCAAATGGCATCACCATGAACTCAAACTGGCCGTATCTGGTCCGAAAAGCTGTCTTCGGCGTGTCTTCTTTCTTCACCTTCACCTGGTGATAGCCTGACCTCAAATCAATCTTTGAAAACACCCTCGCCCCGCTCAACTGATCGAAAAGATCATCTATCCTCGGCAGCGGGTACTTGTTCTTGATAGTGATATTGTTCAAAGCTCTATAATCAATGCACATGCGTACCGTGCCGTCCTTCTTCGGTACGAACAATACCGGAGCTCCCCATGGTGATGAACTGGATTTGATGAAACCTTTGTCCTGCAGCTCCTCAACTTGCTTCTTCAGTTCTGCCAGCTCGCTGTTGTTGACTCTATAGACATATTGTGAAATGGGCTCTGCTCCTGGAACCAAGTCTATAGAGAATTCAACATCTCTGTCTGGCGGCAAGCCAGGCAACTCTTCTGGAAATACATCCAGGAACTCCGCTATCAGAGGATGTGGCAACTCCTCCTCTTCCGCCCTGGCTCCGCAAAATGTGCCCCTGCTCTGTTCCGCTGCTCCTCTGACGACCTCAAACTCCGGCTCTCCTGGTGGTCTAAATAATACTCTGCCTCTATAACAGTCTATAGTAGCATGATGCCTACTCAACCAGTCCATTCCGAGTACAATATCATACCCCGGAAGTGGCATGATGAGTAAGCTCACGCTCAACTCTCGGCCTCCTACTGACACTCTCCGGTCCTTGCAGTGATCACGGACTAGGATAATACCTCCACCAGTCATGATCTTGCAAGTCCTAGCTAATGGTTCTGTGTCTAAATGATGTCGAAGTGCATAAGATACAGACACAAAACTATGGGAAGCGCCAGAGTCGAATAGGGTAAATGCAGGAATACAATCGAGAAGAACCGAACCTGTGATCAAGTCTCCTTCTGGCTCGATCTCCTCGACTGCCATGGCGTACGCTCGCCCCTGGGGTACACCTCTCTGCTGCTGATGCTGGGCGAACTTCTGATGTTGTGGTGGAAGTGGTCCCCTCTGTTGTTGGCCTCCTGGTACGGTAGGCACCCTGTCTGATCCTTTCTGGGCGGCTGCTCCACCCTGACCTGGACGAAAGGTAGGACAATCCTTCAGCTGGTGTGTCATCGATCCACAGGATAGACATGAGCCCAATCTCTTCCTGCAGATATCTCTAGTATGTCCCATCTTCCCGCAGTACGCACACTGGATGGCGGGCTGGTTCTGTCTCTGTTGCTGCTGCTGGACCTGCCCTCGGGCTGGTGCCTGATGCTGTTGCTGAAAGGGTCTCTGCTGTTGCTGCTGAAAGTGTGGACGCTTGCCCGGTCCCACACTACTGTTTGCTCCTCCGGAACCATCGCGTCCCCTCTTGGGCCTGAGGCCCAAGTCGTCCTCGGCTACTTGGGCATCCATCAATATGCCCTCGTAGGTAGCTGTGCGACGTCCCGACGTGCGAGACTTGATCTCCCTTGTCAGCCCCTTTCTGAATTTCCGGGCCCTGTCCCCCGGATCTCTAATCATCGATGGCGCGAAGCGGCTCAGACGGGAAAACTCCGCGGCATACTCGTCGACGGACGAGCTCCCTTGGGCTAAGTCATGGAACTGACTCTCCAAAGCTCCCAGGGCAACATCAGGAAAGAACTTCTCCTTGAAGAGCTCCTTGAAATCCTCCCAAGTGAGTCCCCTGCGCAAGAGTCTCGGCTCCGTGCGAAACCACGTTAAGGCAATGTCGAACATCTGGCTGCCAGCGGCCTCGATCTGAAGGGCCTCCGGAAGCTGTGCCAAGCGCAAGTTCCTCTCGATGTCCTCTAGCCAATCATCGGCGTAGAGTATCCCTTCTATCCCCTTGAATTCCCGAGGCATCATCCTCTTGAAATCCACAATGGTGCCCGGCCTCTGGTGGTGCTGATCAGGACGCTGCTGTTGCTGAGTGACTCTCTCCACAGCCTGGAGGGCCACTTGGTGAGCATTCTCCATGTTCACCCTCATCATCTCTGTCTGGGCCTGATGTGCCTCAGCCTGCACTCTCTGGGCCTCTGCCGACGTCCTCTGGGCATCGACCATGCCCTGAATCAAGGCGAACATCTGTGCCCCATCGACGGGCACACCTCCTGGATGCTGAACTGGTGGTGGTGGTAGAGGCCCCATCGTAGCTGTGGGGACCCTCTGAACTGGTGGTGGAGGACCCCCGAATGCTGCAGACACTCCCACATGTACTGGAGATGTAGGAGGTGCTGCGGATGTCTGTCCGGCAGGGCGAGAGGTGGCAGACCTCTCTGAATCTGTTGCTCCAAGTCTCTGGGACCTCCTCGGCGGTATCCTGAAGACAGATCGAAAGAATCAATTAAAGCAATAGATACGATATCATCAAGGAAGGACAGTAAATTTGTAAAGGAAAATCATTAAGAGTAGTATTATAAGAATCGGAATTTCCTAATTGTGATTGAGCATATCCTCGGCCTAATTCTTATTCCTAAAACAGGCTCGTAGTAGTACAACTAAGTTGTCGCACTGCCACGACATCGCACAACTTGCGAAGCTAGACCTGCATGGGCCACCACTAAAAACGTGTCACGACCCGCACCCGGAATTTGGGCATGAGTCGTGGGTACGTCCAGCCTACGCCGCAGCATCGGCGGTAGAACGCTGTCTAGGTCTCAACATATAATATATCCTGTCAATAGTCTCAACTCCGCACGGAGGACAATGATAATAATCCACAATTCTATGATATACTCAATCACAAGCTAATAGAAATAATAGCACGATGAGAATAGAAAAGAGTTCTAATAAAAACCAACCACAATAAGTCCAACTCAAATCTGGGTCTAGATGACCTCACAAGTCACAAATAATAAATACGATTCAGTCTCAGTCTAGAACAATAAATGCAGAAAAATAATCTAAGAACAGCCAGGTACATTCTCCTCTAGGCTAGGCAACTCCTCTGGGGTTTCTGGAGTGAAATCACCCTCTAATCCTGGGCCGTAATGAGTGGGGCACAAGCTCTCCAGGTCCTCTGAAAAATGTTATCCAGTCAGGATTGGAGCGAAGCACAAGCACTAACAGCAGTTTTATTAAATTGACAAAATCTATAAACAGTGTAAGAAATACAAGATGGAAAATAAATGCTGAAAATGTAAAGTACTGGAGAAAAATGGAAATAGGCAATAGAGCATCTAGCAATGAACAATAATTAGTGAATGCTAGGCAATAAGTAGTAAAATGCTGGAACAGGTGAATCTGAATAAATAGACATCTAGCTAAGTGTTTGAATTATCAATTTATTATGTGATCGGCTTGGGACTTGATCAGGCTGGTTATATATGATTAACTATGATTCTTGTAGGTCAGGCTAACCATATGGTTAGCTATGATGCATGTAGTGGTCAGGTTAATCATATATAACAGCTATGATGCATGTAAGATGGTCAGGTCGCACCCAACGTGAGAAGTGGGGTGAGCTATGATGCATGTAAAGGATTTGGATATGATCACATAATCTACTAATAATTCCCCATCCCCCAGCTAGCACGATGGATTCCAATCACGACTCCTCATGATGGGGATCTAGGGTGCTAACCCGTGTATCCACAGTGTCGGAATCAAGTATGTAATACACTACAATTTATAGAAGTAATCAACAATGAAAACTGTCAGAGAATGTACTCGCCTGTGGTCCTGAGCAAAATGTGAGGATCGATGTCCAAAGTGGGATCACAATGACCTATTTATGGAATATTAATGTCAGATATTAAATCAAAAGAATAACATGTTTAACAAATTAAATACGAGGTTTCTAGGTCATTTCTGAGGTTTACTGGTCAATACTAGGTCCACTAGTCAGTTTTAAATCATGGAAGTGTATATAGTACACTACCTATCTAAACTAGTCCTTACTTAGCTATACAAACCTCAGTGTCAAGGATCTACAAGGTACTAGGTTATAACTATATCCTATAGCCTAGTTAGTATATAAGTAACTTATATTAGTTATCTTGCTAGTACTCCACCTTAATTAGTATTAACCAATTCATTACTTAGCCATACTAGTACCAACTTAACTAATCACTAATGCAATATACTACTAATACTGACACACAGTACACACACACCCACAGATTACACTAATACACACATATTCTAAACACACAAATGCAGGTATTTACACTGATATATTAACCTATAATCCTACTGATACTAGACACACTGACATAACCCTATGGGACTGATACATAACTCCTAAATTCACTCACTGAACACAACCACTACACACACATATATTTCTATTACTCAGTCACATACTGACTCTTAAATACCTACACACAGGTATTGCCTCACTGAACTCACTAGACATTCACTCTCACACACTGCTCTAACCTGTATACTGACACTGGTATCAACTGAACCCCTCACAGTTTACACAGTCTGAAGTTGTTCAGTTTCACACCTACACTCAGATAGTTTCTAGGATACACACAGTCTACTGTCTAACTGACACACACAGCTACACAACACATAGGGACCTCACTGCACTCACACAGGCACAAATAACTCACCCAATTCAATACACTCATGCACACAATCTACATACAGTAAAACTCTGACACAACTTCACAGTAGTGAAGTCCCCAATACTGATACTCTAAACTGATACCAACTTACACAGGTATCTGCCTCTCACACACACACTGAACCTAACTAGTACACATACACAGTCACTGTACTAACAACAAGTGTCCAGTACTTGCTCGAGCAGTGCTCACCCCCAAGTGCATCTACCCATACTCACTACCATATGCACAATAATCACAAAAATCCATCCAATTCATCCTATACACTGTGACACAGTATCACAGATACTGAAACTCCTCAAAAACTATGCTAAAGTTTCCCCCCCCCTCGTGTTTCCTGATACACATGATCCAACACACACTCAAACATAGGTTGACACAAGGCTACCCTTTCATAATTCACATACTGGCACATAGGGGTTCATCCTCAATAACAGAGACACACCCTCTAGTTCTCTGAAAGTCTGGCACAGCACACACACACACACACACACACACACACATATATTGATACATAATCAGATGCATCACAGCCAAATACCAAGTCCTACTGATACACTTGATACGAAATCACCTACTGTTCAACACAGGTCCTAACTCTACACACAGGAATACACAGCCACACACCCAAGCAAAATGCCCGACTGCACAGGAAATTCTCAAACACACTGTGCTCAGAACTTTCTCAAACTCGACTGCTCAGAACTCACCTCTAAGCACAAGAAAACCAACAAATAGCTAGAACACAGGAAATGGTATTATATATATATAGGTCTATAAACCAAGACATGCATAAATTCAACTACCTTAGATGGATGAACCCTAAATGAACATTTCATCGAACACATGCAGTGCAGAAAAATAAATATACATACAAACCCATAAATTCCCAATCCAACCCTAAGAACCGAGATCTAAACCATACATTGAGAATGAAATCTGTCTATATGCAAACCCTTAGGGTTAGGGTTCATGAAATTGGGGAAATCCAATGTAGATCACCAAAAACCCTAGAATTTCTTAGGTCTTCCTGTAGGATCTACAAAATCGAGATCCATACCACAAGGTAGGTTTCCTAATGGCCACAACCACAAAAACAGAAAAACAGAATAAAAAGAATTAAAATTCGGATTTATCTATAGAGATGGGTTCTCCAATGGAAGTTCTCCTTCCCCAAGGTTCCTTGACCCACGTTTCTTGCTTTCCTTGCTTTGGAGGAGGAGAATGGGATCTCTAGGGTTAGGTTTCGAAATCTGGAGTGGGGAGATGGTTTTTCTCTTATGGAGGCTAGGGTTTCTCCTTTCTACATGAAGGATGGCTTTGTGAGAGGCTTCCCTTTTATATTAAGGCCCAGTTAGGGTTTCTAATGCATAGCCTAGGTTTATCCCCCAGGTTAGGTCAATAGGAACTTAACTAACTAAGGTTTAGTCAGTCTAGGGTTTGAGGTTCAACCTACAAATTTGAATTCTAGGGTTTCTCTAGAATTATGTTTTCAATTAGGGTTTACTCATTAGGGTTGTCCTAATGAATTCTAGGATTTGACCTAAAACAATCACAACTAAATTTTTTTTAAATAGTTTATAAAACTCAGCAAATTAATTAAATTCATAATTATTCAGAATAGTGAAATTACCCAAATGCCCTTATATGGAAATATGGTAGTGACAAGTCTACCCTCCTAAAAGAAATTTCGTCCTCGAAATTGGACTGAACAGAACAAGAATGAGATCAGAAAAGGAATATACCTCAAGTCTAGAAGAGATACGGGTATTGCTCGCGCATTTCGTCCTCTCTCTCCCAGGTCGACTCCCCTGGAGAGTGATGTCTCCATGCTACACGAACCAAAGGAATAGTTTGGTTCCGCAATACCTTCTCTCTGCGGTCCAAGATCTCTACGGACTGTTCGGGGTAGCTGAGCGTCGGACCAACCTCAATCTCCGAGTGATCAAGTACGTGACTAGGGTCGGCCACGTACCGTCTCAGCTGCGACACGTGGAACACCTCATGCACTCCCTCTAATGCAGGCGGCAAGTCTAGTCTATACGCCTCTGCACCTACCCTCGCAAGAATACCGAAGGGTCCGATGTAGCGTGGGCTAAGCTTCCTGCCTCTCCCAAAACGAATCATTCCACGCGTCGGAAAAATCCGTAGGAATACTAGATCGCCAACCTAAAACAAACAGTCTCAGCACACAGTCTAAACAAACAAACACAAACCAGAAAAACAACAATCTATACCTGAAACTCAAGGGGTCTACGGTGGATGTCGGCCCAATGCCGCTGTCTGTCCTGCGCCACTCGCAGTCTGTCTCTGATGAGTTTCACCTTTTTCATGATAACGGTCCAGTAGAGTTATTAACAGATCACCGATTTATCGGATTTATAACGGTAAATATCGGTTTGCATTTAAACACAGTTTTATATATGATCAACACTTTTAATAGTTATCTATTACAAAATATACATTAAAAATATGCAAGAAGAGTTTCTTAAAGCATTAAAACTAAAAGGTTCATAGTTCATTCCAAAACTAACATTAAAATATAAAAGTACCCATTTCAACGGTTCAACTAATATGAAAAAAAATGTAGCAGTCGGCATAATAAGAATAAGAATAAGAATAAGAAGAAAATGTAGCAGCAGCAAGAAGAATAAAAAAGTTGCAGAAGAAGAAGAAAAAATTAAGTTAAAGAAGAAGAAGACGAAGAAAAACGTACCAGCAGCCGCAGCAGCAAGTTCTCCGTTGCTTTTTTTCTCTCCCCGCGGGACCCATCCCCACTTTAGACCTAACCTAACTGTGATATATCCGTTTTTTTTCAAAACCGATATATGACAACATATCGGTCATATCGGCCGATTATATCGGTTCAGATATTTAACCGATATTTTCCAAAAATAAAATCGGTTTAGGACCGATATCGATATATATCGGTTATATAACTGATATATATCGGTTATTAACTACATAGGTCCAGAGAGGTTTGATATGAACCTCCTAATGTATGCTAGCCTTCCTTGAAGGCCACGAAGTTCTCTGAGGTTTTTCAGTGGGTGTATTTCGAGGATCGCTTTAGTCTTGTCGGGGTCTACGTGGATACCCTTCGAAGTTATGACAAAATCCAAGAACTTGCCACTGGAGTCTCATAGGAAGGATTTGGTGGGATTCATCTTGAGCTGGTGTGCACGCATGAGGTCGAACACAGCCTTCAAGTCTCGGAGGTGATCATCTTTGGAGCGACTCTTGACAGCGATGTTATCAACGTAACACTCCACTGTCTTGCACAGATGTTCACAGAAGATTGTATCCTGAGAACCCATCTATGAAAGACATGCGATTGAATCCACAAGTGTTATCGATCATTATGTCTGTAATCGAAAGGAGAAACTCGTCCTTAGGGCATGTCGCACATGCCGTATTTAGATCACGGAAGTCAATACAGATCCAGATCTTCCTGTTCTTTTTGATGACGGGTACGATATTGGCTACCCAATCTGGATGTTGTTCCTTGCGAATAAAGCCACTAGCTATTAGTTTGTTGACTTCAGCTTCGATGGCGTTTATGATGTCTGGTCGAAACCGTTATTGCTGTTGCTTGACCGACTTAGCGTTCGGCAAGATATCGAGCTTATGGACCGTAATTTGGGGGTCCAGCCCTGGCATGCCTTCATAACTCCAGGAAAAGATATCGATGTACTCCCTAACGAGATGTAACAGGAATTACCGATCCTCATCGGACAGACTTTTGCTAATAAAGATAGGTTTAGGGGAGGATTCGTTGCCTGGATCGATTTGTACGACTTCGTCCTCAGTGGGAGGTTCTCGTTGTTCGAACCATATCTCTCATTGTGCGTCTAGGCGTTGGGCCTACAGTTCTACTTCAAATAGTTCAGGTGGATCCTTGTCGTCTTTCTCAGGGTCAGCTGACACTATATTGGCAGACAACGTTTGTTTGAGCATCTCCCCGATACTGATGTAGGAGTCCCAAAAGGAAGATTCTAAAGAATGAGAGTGTAACCCATCTCCTTCATCCGAGCCTTTGGGGATTGTGGGAGACGTGATGTGTCATGCCCCGATCTCCTACAGGAATTGGCCGTCCCCGCTAGGCGCAAATTATCGCGCCAGCGCTCCGGCGGGTCGATTGTTTCTATCGGGACGCGATGCCGCGCGAGCCTGGAGTTGCGTCCGCATGAGGCAAATACCGAAACGACCTATTACTACCACATTTTCTAGGAAATGATATTTTAGTAATTTTATAATTAATTAAATATTGTGCTTGATAAATAATTATTATTGTATTATTTAATTATTGTTAGATGTTAGTTATTTATTTTGGACTTGTGTTAGTGGACCTAACTAGTTTAGTTTAGACTCATGGACCAACATATATTAATTATTAGAATTGAGCCCATTTAGAAAGCTCATTGATTAAGAGGATGATTAATTTAATTAAACCATTAGACTAGAAGCTTCCCTCCTTAATTATTTCTTTATGAGAGACCCCAAGGGGTATAATGGACATTACATAGTGACTTGAGAAAGGGGTAAGGGTATTAAAGAGGGGGGAAAATGTTTCTCTCTCCTCTTTTCATTTGCAAACTAGATCTAGAATTTTTCTCAACCAAATTCCTTCATTCCCATATCATTTTCCTACCAAATTTTATCCTAATTCCTTTCCAAATCACCATTGGAGGCTAGTGGAGCAAGGATCTAGAAGGAGGAAGCAAGGATCTACAAAGAGGAGTAAGGATCTACAAGTTGGAGGCCAATTTCATCACATTTGGAGGTTGTATTGGGAATCCATCTCCCAATAGATACAATTCAGTTTTTTCCTTAAATTAGGTTCTAAATATGAGATTTAACTATGAGAAATCAATCCATATGCATAGGCTACCCATAGGATTTGGTTTTGTGTTCATAAGAGGCCTATTGAGAAAGTTATGGTGCTTTTTGTGTCATTTTTGGAAGAATTCCGAGATTGAAATTTGTTGTGTGTGTCAATTGGTCCTATAGATCAATTTGGCATGTGCTTGTGTGTTTAGGGCTACTGTAATATCCACAATTGGGTACGTGTAGGTCGTATCCCAACAATTTGGTGATACGTGTTGATTTTGGAATTTTTTTCTCCCACATGGGACTTTGAGCATGTCATATTTTGACACGGACACGTAGATTTGTGTTTGACTATTCGTATTATTCATAAATAATATATCAGACTTGCTCGTGTCCTTCGAGATACGTTTGGATGTGTTGTGGACTCGTGTCGCAAGCGTATTCTAGATCTAGTGGGATATGGATGTGATACACTCCATGTGTTATGCAATTTAATTTCTAGATCTATTTCTCTTGTATTCTTAGTCATTGTGATGTGTAATTATATATATATATATATATATATATATATATATATATATATATATATATATATATATATATATATATATGTATATATATATATATATATATATATATATATATATATATGTATATATATATATATATATATATGTATATATATATATTGTTGTGTATATATATTTATGTATTGATGTATCATAGATCTATGTATCTATTTTACCTATGTGTATATATATATTTATGTAGCTATTATTCTACATATGTAAGAGCTATTTAATATTATAGTATATATATATATACATATATATATATATATATATATATATATATATATATATATATATATATATATATATATATATATACATACTATTGTATGATTATATATACGTATACATATATGTGTTGTTATATATATGATACTATATATATATGTATGTTATGTCATATGTAGTTATTATGTACATATATATGTATGTGGAGGAGTATGTGTGTATATATATTATTAGTTGTGTTATATATATTAGTATTTGTATATATATATTGTATTATATATATATTTGTATATATATAAGAGATGGGAATTCGCAACAGCAGCTTTAGTGACAATTCTTTGTCACGATAACAGCAGTAGCAGCAACATAGCACAACAGCCGCAGCAGCAATAGCAACAACAACAACAGTAGCGACGGCTGTAGCAGCAACAACGACAACAGTGCAGCAACAGCGACAGCAGCAGTTCAGCAACAGCGACAACAACAAGATTTCGTCGCAAAAACAGCAGTATCAACAGCGGTATCAGCAGCAGTATCAGCTGCTATAGCGACGGTCAGCAGGGGTCTTTAGCGACAGATCTGCCATTTTGAACAGTTATTATATATTTAATTATAATAGTTATATATATGTATATATATGGTATTAATATATATGTAAATATGTTCCTAATTGCTAATTATGTTTTGTAGCATATATTTATTATTGGGTAGTTAGTATAAACAAGGTATTGGATATTACCTTGAGATACCAAGGTAAGTATCAAGATATTTTAGGATACCCAAGGTATTGGGTTTGGGTATCAAGATTATGGTTTAGTGTTGTGATACCTATTTGGTTCAAAACCAAGGTATCCATTTAATGATATAATTAGGATTTTATATAATTAATATTTGTTTAACATATATATGTGATGCTTTACCTATTGTTTTACGTATCCTGAGATACGGTATCCTAGTATCCTAAGATATAACTTTTATGACCTAGACTTTAGTGTTTGAAACCAATATCTTTGAGATAGACTCTTGCAACCTAGAAATAGGTAGTTTGACATATTTGACCATAGTTTGACCATAGTTGACTATAGTTTGACTTTTGACTTAGAGATGGCTTGTTGACTTAGAAGTTGACTAGTTTAACTTATTTTCTTTTCGAAATCTTGTATTGATGTTATATTCTATATCTAGGTCTTCGAGGCACCATATCAGACATCTGTGAGACTATTCTTTAGACTTTAGGCGAATACATTCTCTGATAGTTTCTCATTTATGATATCCTCTATGTTCATTGTATTTAGTGTAGATATCCATGTTTCTTGACACGATGGTTACACGGATTGGTATATCCGGATCTCGTCATGAGATATTATTCCTTGGTATATGGTGTATCTTGTGCAAGCCTTGTTTTATTTATTATCTTGTACATGTATAGACACTGATTCTCGGGAAGAGTCGCTATCTTCTTGGGGAATTCCGTGCCATAGCGTACCATTGTTGGATCCACTATACCAGTCGGGGTTGGGGAGTATGTAGTGTAGATATGTGATCATACCCTTCTTGTATCAAGTCTTGCTCTTGAATAGTGTTAATCATACACCGCACATTTGATTAGCCAGGCCATAAATCTTGTATCATGTTCCCAAGCTGATTACATGTTAAAGCTAGTACTTACACACTTAGTCATTAGTATTCTTGTTCATTGTCATATTGCTCATTATTGTATTATTCCAGTATTTCTTTATTGTATATCTCTTGTATCTATTGTGCATCTTGTATATTCACATCTATTTACTGTTACATAGTTTCTATTATTGATTAGAACTGATGTTAGAGATATACTCTGCTTCTTTCCTGACTGGATATATTTTTCCCAGATGACACTGAAGACTGGTACCTTACACATTATGGACCTCAGGATGTTGTGGGTTTCGAGTCAGAGACCCTGGCTCAGGAGGGACTTATCCCAACTGAGGCAGATGACCCTAGTTTAGTAGCTTCTTAGTATTCTTGTACTGGATTTGTCTCCAGCTTATTTTTTTGTAGTATTCTTTTAGACTCATTGATGTTATTATTTTAGACTCATGAGTTGTTTGTGACTATTCTATTCTTTATCATATTCGTGCTCATTTTTATCTTAGATCTGTGATTGAGTATATTGTTATTCTTGGTGGTTCATTATATTGCTATATAGATTATCCAGATAACGTTCTACCGTCGATTCTGCGGCGTAGGTTGGGCATTGTTTCCGACTTGCATCCCTACATCGGGTGCGGGTCGTGACACATTTTTAGTGGCGGCCCATGCAGGTCTATTCGAGGTCGCAATTAGTGCGATTCTTAGTGGTTCTCTGAATTGAGTACTATTACGAGCCTGTGTCAGGATATAGGATATAGGCTATAGGCTGAGAATACTCAATCACATCTAAGAAAAATTCTTTTGATTCATTTAACTATTCTCCTTTGATATTGATACTTGATCTTTAAACTGTCCTTTCCTCGAGTGTCTTACATCATGTGCCATATTGATTCTTTCTTTCGCTTTATCTCAGGATGTCACCTAAGACTAGATCGCAGCATGGGAGAGCAGCTTCTGAGAGGTCTGCGACATCCCGAGGGCCTGTACCAGTCACTTCTCCGGTGATTGGAGTGTCAGCTGCTTTCGGAGGTCCACCACCTACTCAGAGGACTGTGCCAGTTGTATCTAAGGGGCTTCCACCTCAACCTTCCGTGCCAGCAGAGACGACACAGATATTTACACTGTTTCGTGAGATGCTCGAGGCACAGAGGGGTCAGTCTGAGGCACATCAGAGGCAGACCGACATTTTACGGCAGGGCATCGAGAGTGCTCATCAGCTTGTTTGTGCCGTAGTAGAGAGAGGAGTTTCGGTTCAGCAGCAGGTTGTTTCTCACGTTGCTCAGCTTCGGCCAGGCAACATTCAGGACTTCAAGAAGCTGGAGCGTAGGGTCTTCAAGGGGACGGGGGGCATCGTCTATGCTGATGTTTGGCTCGAGGACATTGAGCATCTTATGAGGGTGTCCCATCTTTCTGAGGATCTGAAGGTTGAGGCGGTAGGACTTTAACTGTTCGACGTCGCCCGCACTTGGTTCAGGAATGAGCCAATTCTTGTTGATGCAGGACAGTCTTGGGAGGTATTCAAGGACCTCTTCAAGAAAAAGTTCTTCGCTCGGGAAGACAGGTTAGACTTGGGGAGGCAGTTCGAGAGTCTCATTCAGGGGAGCATGTCTGTGGAGGAGTATGCTGCGGAGTTCGGCAGGTTGAGCCGATTTGCAGAATATTTGGTGAGAGAGCCGGAGGTTCAGGCTATTCGTTTCTGTGAGGGTCTAAACTGAGAAGTGAAGATCCTCATTCCGTCTTTTATGAGACATACTCGGAGATACTTGCGGAGGCACGCAAGGTTGAGCGGAAGTTGGGTTTAAAGCCTAAGAGAGACCGTGATTCTTTTCTGAGGGCAAACAACAGTGTAGTATCTGCCAAACGTCCTTATTTCCAGTCCAGGCCTTTCCAGCAGCCACAACAGCACCAGAATCTAGCTAGGGCACCGTTTTACCAGGCACCACAGTAGTAGAGACAGTTACAGCAAGCTTTCTGCCACTACTGCAAGAAGCCCGATCACATCTGGGAATTTTGTAGGAGAAGGCTAGGAGTTTGTTTGTATTATGGTAATGAAGGGCATCAGCTGAGGGAGTGTCCTTCCAATCCTTGTCGTGTAGTTTAGTTAGCAGCTTTAGCTCCGAGGGCACAAACGAGACCACCTGTAGTACAGCCGAGGGGGCCGCTTCCGACACAGCAGCAGCTTTTTATCCAGTATTATCAGCAGAGAAGTGCACATCAGGGACGAGCGTTTGCTATGACCGTCGAGGAGGACGAACCCACCAGAGATGTCATCGCAGGTTCTATTCTTCTTGATTCTATTCCAGCTTTACTTTTGTTTGATAGTGGTGCTTCCCATAGTTTTGTATCTGTTTCTTTTGCTCTGAAGCATGGTTTGGTAGCTGAGTCTTTGCTTAGGACTTGCAAGATCATGACCGGGGGAGGCATTATCCTGGTTAATAATATTTACAAGGATCGGAGAGTTACCTTAGGAGGCCGGGAGTTAAGTGCGTGTCTACTTGTAATGCCACTTCTGAGCTATGACATTGTATTCAGAATGGATTGGTTGAGTAGGCACTGTGCTAGCATAGATTGTAGAGGAGGTAGAGTTTTGTTTGGTCCGCCGGGAGAGCCAGAGTTTGAGTTTGCTAGAGGAGCTGCAGAGGAGGAAGAAGGCATTATTTGTGGAGCTATGGTGGAAGACAAGGAGTTGCCTCATCCGTTGATAGCAAAGTTCTTGGATGTGTTTCCTGAGGAATTGCCAAGACTGCCGCCATATCGAGATGTTAAATTCTCTATAGACTTGGTGCCAGGTGCAGAACCAATTTTGCAACATGTCTATAGAGTAAACAACAACGAGCTGGTCGAGCTGAAGAAGCAGGTGGACGAATTGCAGGATAAGGGGTTTATCAGATCGAGTTCTGCACCGTGGGGAGCCCTGGTATTGTTTGTACCGAAGAAGGATGGATCAGTACACATGTGCATTGATTATAGGGCATTGAATAATCTCACTATCAAGAATAATTACCCTTTGCCACGGATTAATGATATGTTCGATCAGTTGAGTGGTGCCAAGGTATTTTCTAAGATAGACTTGAGATCAGGCTACCACCAGGTAAAGATGAAGCCGGAGGACATACCGAAGACTGCTTTTAGAACTCGGTATGGTCAGTACGAGTTTATGGTGATGCCGTTTGGATTGACTAATACACCGACGGTATTTATGAACTTGATGAACAATGTGTTCCATCAGTACCTTGACAAGTTCGTGGTGGTGTTCTTCAACGACATACTCATATACTCGAAGACACCGGAGGAGCACGAGGAGCATTTGAGGATTGTGTTGGATGTGCTGAGGAAGGATAAGCTATATGGGAAGCTGTCCAAGTGTGAGTTCTTCCTGGACAAGGTGGAGTTCTTGGGGCATGTTGTGACTGGTGATGGTATTTCAGTGGATCCGAAGAAGATCGCAGCAGTAGAATATTGGAAGACCCCGAGTTCGGTAGCAGAGATCAGGAGTTTCTTGGGATTGGCAGGCTACTACAGGAAGTTTGTGCAAGATTTTTTGAGTATTGCCAAGCCGATGACCAGACTCACCAGGAAGGATGTAGAGTTTGTTTGGATATAGGATTGCTAGGTTGCTTTTGAGGAATTGAAGAATAGATTGACGTCTGCTCCTATTTTGACGTTGCCATCAGGGTCTGGAGGTTTCACTATTTATAGTGATGCATCAGGAAAATATTTAGGTTGTGTTCTTCAGCAAAATGAGAAAGTGATTGTCTATGCATCCAGGCAATTGCGTCATCATAAAAGAACTATCCTGCCCATGATTTGGAGTTGGCAGCAGTCATCTTCGTCCTGAAGTTGTGGAAAGATTATTTGTACGGAGAGCGTGTGGAGATCTTCACAGACCACAAGTTCTTGAATTACATTTTTACGAGGAAGGAGTTGAACATGAGGCAATGTCGGTGGTTAGAACTGATGAAGGATTTTGATATATCTTTGCAGTATCATCCTAGGAAAGCTAATGTAGTTGCCGATGCCTTGAGCAGGTATCCGGTAGCTATGTTCTTGATGCAGGATCGATATTTGTTGGAGGACTTAGAGAGCTTGGGCATTGAGGTGGTACTTCCTGGTTGTGCGATATAGATGTGGGGATTGCAGATACATTCAGAATTGATGGACAAGATCAAGGCAGCACAGTATGAGGATGTATCTCTGAGGAGCATCATAGCTCAGATGAGAGCAGGATTGGAGGATGATTTTACCATTGCTGAGGATGGATCTTTGCGACATGGAGTTAGATTGTGTGTGTGCCTAGTGGGGAGCTATGTGAGGAGGTATTGCAGGAAGCGCATCGCTCTCAGTATTCCATACATCCAGGTGCCAACAAGATGTATCGGGATATGCGAGAGAGTGTGTGGTGGTATGGCATGAAGAGGAAAGTGGCACAGTTTATAACCAGATGCTTAGTGTGCCAGCAGGTAAAAGCCGAGAGACAAAGGCCAGGAGGTTTACTTCAGCCATTATCCATTCCAGAGTGGAAGTGGGAACACATTACTATGGATTTTGTGTCCGGACTTCCACGATCTCCAGGAGAAAAAGACGCGATTTGGTTCATCGTTGATAGATTAACCAAGTCGGCCCACTTTTTGCCTTTCAAGGTGGGTTTGTCTACGGAGAAGCTAGCAGAGATGTATGTGAGGAAGATCATCAGGATACATGGAGTTTCCGTCAGCATAGTCTCGGATCGGGATAGTCGTTTCATTTCTCATTTCTGGAGGAGTTTGCAGGAGAGTTTGGGCACTTAGCTCAAGTTCAGTACTGCATATCATCCCCATACAGATGGGCAGTCAGAGAGGACTATTCAGACTCTCGAGGATATGTTGCGCACTTGTGTACTAGATT